>VUYV01000034.1:3854151-4038944 GCA_008711295.1 Anarhynchus alexandrinus | reverse complement strand
CGATCTACTTGGGGACATGGTTTGGAAGTGGTTTTGTCAGCGTAGGTTAATGGTTGGACTTGGTGATCTTAAAGGTCCCTTCCAACCTCAGCGATTCTATGATCCTATGTAAGATGGGATGATTTGCTGGAAAATGGCACAATACACTGCACAATTCTTACAGAAAAAGTTTATGGACAGTGTAATTTGTGTTACATATACAACCAATACTTCCACCCCTTTCAACGAAATACTTCTGTGTGTTCTGCTCAGATATGTTAGCTCTTTCAAGCTGTGATTTGTTCTTTTGATCTCTAAGTCTCTTCTTGTCCAACAATTCCTGCAGTGCTTCCCTTATTTCCTACTTTTCCAATGTTTTTACTTATGCATATTTCCCCTAATTAAAATCCTTTTTAAATGAAAATCCCTTCCTCAGTGGCTCATTTTATAACCTCCATGATAAGACAGCCAAACTTCTCCTCCATACCCATTGTCTGTTTCACATGCCCAAGCCCCATAACATTTTGGCTTCCCCAAACCCCCAATCTCGTCATTCTCTTCGCCTTCTAAGACCCTGCCCTTGTCCACGTACATGATACATTTACTCCTTTGTTGCCTGACAACCTTTTCCTGCTCCTTTCTCCTTTTCAGTAATGCAATTGGTATTCACTCCTCTCTGCCTTTCTGAACACCATTTTTGTAAAATTTGTCAGAAAAAAATATATTTATCATTTATCTTCCCAGTCTGCAAGTCAGTCTTCTTCTCTCTCATGGGCAATTTCCCTCTTTACCTCCTGGATCCCATTTTCTTCTCCCAAACTTCCCAACCCTCTCCAGCGTACGCCCCCTGCTCCTCCTGTGCTCTCCACAATCTCTGTCCTGCCCCAGCTCCGACCACACATCCTGGAGTCTTCCAGGAGAAGCGCTCCCAAACTTGTACCTCCCAGGCTGACCCTGAACATGCCCTGCACTGCCACGACCCCACCTGGAGTACTGTGTCCAGCTCTGGAGCCCCCATCATAAGAAGGAGATGGACCTGTTGGAGCGGGCCCAGAGGAGGGCCACAAAGATGATCAGAGGGCTGTAGCACCTCTCCTGTGAGGACAGGCTGAGAAAGTTGGGATTGTTCAGCCTGGAGAAGGCTCCAAGGAGACCTTATAGCAGTCTTCTTAAAGGGGTAACTACTGAACCTATTCCCTCTACTTAAAGGGAACCTACAGGAAAGCTGGAGAGGGACTCTATCAAAGAGTGTAGTGATAGGATGAGGGGTAATGGTTTTAAACTGAAAGAGGGTAGGTTTGGATTAGATATTAGGAAGAAACTTTTCACTTTGAGGGTGCTGAGACACTGGAACAGGTTGCCCAGAGAAGTTGTGGATGCCCCATCCCTGGAAGTGTTCAAGGCCAGGTGGGATGGGGCTTTGAGCAACCTGGTCTGGTGGGAGGTGTCCCTGCCCATGGCAGGGGGGTTGGAACTCGATAATCTTTAAGGTCCCTTTCAACTCTAACCACCATACGACTCTGTGACCCCCAACTCACTCCCCACCACAGGCCAAGGCCGGCCCTGCCCGGCCCATGGCCCCCGCGCAGCCGCACTCTGCGGAGCGCCGAGCGGGGCGGGGACGCCCTCCAGAGGCGCCGGCCGCTCCTGGCCCTGCCCGCCCTGCCCTGCCCTGCCCTGCCGGCGGCGACGGGCCCCAGGGGCGCCCCGCCCGCGAAAGACTGGGGTGCAGGGCGGCGGCTTGGTGAAGGGGGTGGCCCTGTCAGAGCCGCGGGGCTGCCGCCGGTGGGGCCGCAGCGGGCGCCTGTTGCCACGGGGCGGGCGGGCGCCGCGGGGGGACGCGCGTGTGGCCGTTGGCGGCCCGGGCGAGGAGGGGTCCGGCGGCGCGGGGAGCGGGGCTTCTTTCCCCCGGGCCGCTGTGTGTCGGCGCGGCGACGTGGGGAGGAGAGAGGGAGGGAGGGCGCAGCTCCTTTCCCGCCCCTTGCTCGGCCTCTTCTCCTCCCTCCCCGCGTTCCTCCTTCCCTTCCCGCCGCGCCGGCGAGGCTGCGAGAGCGGCGCCCGCCCCGCTGGGACGAGGGAAGGAGGCGCTGCCTGCGGGGAGGAAGCTGGATGAAGAGTTGTGCCTCCGGGCGGGTTGGCCACCCCCTCGGGCATGAAGGGGACCGCGGGGACTCTGCCCTGCAGCCCTGCGGGGACATCAGGTAACGGCCCCGCACGCCTTCCCCCCTCAGCCGTGCGCGCCTCGCCCCCCGCCCGGCCCGGCCCGGCCCGCCTCAAGTGCTGGGAGAAGCCAAGCGCCATCCGAAAAGTTATCCTCCCGCCGCTGGCCGAGCGGCCGAGGGCAGAGGAGGAAGGCGAGGAGGCAGTCCTCGGTGTAGGGTCGCGCATCGGTTTATTCCAGACCTCGGCGCGACCCCGCTTGGTGCTCGGGTCTCTGAGGCGATGCTCTTCCCGCCCTGGGGGATGGGGGGGGGCTGAGAAGCGGTGGCGTCGGTGCCGCTGGGGATGTCCCTCCCTCCCCCCGCCGCTTCAGCGCCCGCCGTTCGGCGGCGGTGGCGGTGCTGCGACCGGCAGAAAGTTTCCAGCGACGGGGGGGTAATGAGGAGCGGGGGAGGACGGCCGCGGGAGGGGAGCGTGGGGCGCCGTGTGCGTGGGGAAGGGGCGCCGCGGGCGGTGGGCGCCGGGGGCTGTCCCCCCCGGCGGCGGGAGCGGCGCTTGGCAGCACTTCGATGAACTTGTTCCACTCTTGAGTCCTCGGTTGTTGCCGTTTGTTAAGGGAGAGGTAGGATTAAGTATCCCTAGAGGTGTAACGTTGGCATCTTTAACAAGTCTCCTGTGAAATTTGCTTGCCTCCTTGTGTCGGCGTAGATATGCTTAGAAAAAAGAAAAAAAGCAAAAAGAAAACAAACCACAAAACCTTAGCAGAACGAAATGCATAGCAGTACACCTGAGACTTCACTGTGTTTGTGGTGTTGTATGGCATGACTGTAGACGCACGGCTGTTCTTCTTGAACCATGCTTTGCTGGGGCTTTTTAACTGAACATTTGTGGATTAAGTATAAACTTTTAATGAAATATGTGGATTTTCATTAACACTATTGAAGATTAAATCCCACCTTCAGTGTTTCACAATGATTTTCTTCTCCCTATGCTTGTAAAGGAAGATAAGTCAGATTCGTATTTTTTTTGTTAGTTCTTCTAAAATCATTTAAGGAATAAAAAGTGAACAGAGTGCCCCACAGAGGTTCTATGTACCTTTGCCACAAAGTGAAAAAACAACACTGAGCCACCTTAAAGACAAACAAAAAAAATCTATACCTTCAAAAGTCCCCTTCTTTACCATCTCAAACAAAGAAGTGTACATTGCAAACTGCCTTGAGAGTGAAAAGATTTAAGTCATTTCAAATAAGGCTAGGTCCCCCTTACAGAGAATGTTCTGCAGTAACTCGCTTGATTAAATTGGAGACAATCTACCTTACCAGCTCCAGTTCTGTTCTACTTCTAAATTTTCAAGTACCGAGGTAATCCCACAATGTTTGTTGCAAAAGTCAAAGGAAAAACTTAAATGCAACGAGCTTAATTTCATTAGATCAGAAAAGCATCTGTAGCTTTTGGGGTTTGCTTTTTTTACTAGTATAACAAATTTGGAACCAAATTTAGGGGAGCATTCAAAAGCAGACTAAATTGAGTAACATACATCTGTTACTGCAGGTAATGCCTATGATTGTTCATTGGATATTGGTAAGGCACTATACTTATGGTGATTTTCAGATTGAGACTTTTCTTAATAAACACACAGTTATCTCCTAAGAAGGTCTGTCACAGTTAATGACCCAGTGCAGCTTGGATACTACTTTACGTATGCTCAGTTTCTTATTAATGGACTTTTATACTGCATTAAGCTGAGAGAGGGCTGAGGAGAGAGAAATATAGGCACGTATAAAACTTGAAACGCTTCCCACTTTTGTGTGTTTTGTTCTTTGGTTGGGTTTTTTTTTTTCCATTGTCAGCTTCAAATGTAACATCTCTCTGGGCTTTCATGCAAGTGGCAGATTTTATTAAACATATGAAACAATTTTCTATTGTAAATTGTTCTGTAGATCTTACTTCCTTAAAAAGATAGATATGACTAGGGAATTATCATTTTTCTTGACAGCATGACAGTTAAAACTTGGTTTGCATAGGAGTGAGCATGTGTAGTGCGTTAAAAGAAGGTGTCATTCTAAACTGCCATTGACTAACTTTTCAACGTGTTTTTGTGAAAGTGAATAATATATCACTTGTAAAATGACTACTAGGATATAACTAAGAGGTAAGAAGGAATTAATGTAGTGATGTAGGATCTAATCTAAGATTTCGAGTACAGATTTAATATTTGTATTCCTATGGATTTAGTTCTGTAAACAGGTATTTGAGTTAATTTTCTTCATATTGGTGTCTCAGTTAAACTCACAAAAGTGCTGTTGATGCAGCAGTGCTTAAGCTATACTGAGGTGGTGTGTGGAATTTTGCTTTTTTATACATCCTGAAGCAAAATGCTTTGTTTGTTAAAAAGCTTTCTGTTCTGATAACATGTCCAAATTGTATGTAGCTGTTGCTATCAAAAGCTGAGCTTGTGTTATGAGTCAGGAGTTCAAATGTGTGTCGAACAAGTGTTCTTTTACAGCATGTGAAATCTTAAGCAATGAAAATGGCCAGGTGAAGCAAGGGAGGCATATAAAATGCCATTAAGGTATGGAAGTGTGGGAAGTTTGGTAAAAGGGGAAAAAAACAGAAGGAATTTAGGAGTTGAGGACTTTTTGGTCACAAACTTTTGCTATAAAAATTGTTACCAGCTTTTGAAGATAATGCATACCTTGAGGAATTGGGGTAAAGGTATACCTGGACAAAGAGTTGAGGTAATTGCTTTTACCTGAGAACTGTGGTTGCATATACAGCATTTTTCTTGTAGTTATGTTTGCAAACCTTATACTGCTATACTTTAAAGCCTTCTCTTGAACCATGACAGAAAATTTGTTACTTCATTGTTAAACCTGTTTGGTGTGGTTGGGCTAGGTAAAATCATGGTGAACTAGTTAACTGAATGTAGTCTTTCTGTAGAAGCAAGACGTGGGTACAAAATGGAATACTGACTAAAGAAAATTCCGTCTTAGTTACAAGTTCAACACCCAGGCACTGAAGAGTGCATACTATAAATCGGTAGAAAGCAAGGGCTAGCTTTTGGGAAAGGATTCCTTCTGGTGGCAATAAACAAGCAGTATTCCTGTAGAACAAGCAGTGGGCTTTCACTTTGCATGCCCATTCTGGGTGTTTTTCCCTGTCTTCTGTTAGATCACCACTGGGTCTCCTCTCAACTCCTAATTCTTAAATTAAATTCATTTTATGTCACCTTTTCTAGACCTCTGGTAGTTAATATTTTCTGCTGAATTCCTTTCAGTTCTTCTGCATTGCTTAGGTAGTGTACCCTCTATAAAAACATAAAGCTGTAGCCTAACAAACAAGTAAACTAAACATCAATTTACACTTCAAGGCAGTGTGTTGTCTTCTATGTGAGAATATTCTATTGCTGATCACTTTTAGCTCTTGGTAACTCTCACCACCAAAATACCATTTTGAAAAATAACTACATATTATTTGTCCTTACCCTATGCTTTCTTAGTTGGTTATTTTTAGCTAAACTACGTACCTTCTTGAATTGCGTATTAATTTTCTCGTAGATCATGTCTTCAGTTTAGCATGATTATTCTTAATTTTAGTCATGTATACTGGGGCTTCTAGCTCTCCTTGGGATAAGGTCATGCTCAGATTTAATAGGTATACTCTGTCATTTAAGTTGTTAATAAAGTGGTAAATATTATCTATCAGGACAGACTGGAGGAGCCCCTCTTAAGAAAGTCTTCCAGTTTGTCAATGAATTGGTAATAATGATTCTGTGAATCTGGTATTGTAACCTATTTTAAAGACAAAATCAATGCAATGGGTTTCAGTCTATAGGTACTATATGAGTGCATAAATATGGGTATTATTGTCTGTTGTCACCTGTTATCAAGTCCAAAGCAGAAGTAGTATGTATTTCTGTTATAAAGGTTTTGTTGTCACAGCTTTCAGGGAAAGAAAGTGCTTTTGAGGCTTCAAGTTTAGAAATTCTTTTTTAATACAGTAGTTTTCACTGAACAACCAAATACCTTTTCCTGAATGTCAGGTCAAAATACTCCTGGGCAATGTGCCTTGCAATCGTATTGTGTATACTGTTTGTAATTAAAATGCTTTCCACAAACCTCATGGAAATTACCAAGGTAATATAAGTGCTAGTTTTACTTTTTAGTTTCTGACAATTATTCATAGTAAGTGACCATAGTCAGCAAATATTGGGGACTAATATAGTCAAATTACTGAGCTGTTTGAGTAACTACTGTGGTTTAGATTATTTCTAAAGGTCATGCAAGGTCAACATTTGTACACATTTATGAAAACGTTAGAGGAAAACTATATATAGGATTGAAAAAATCTGGGGTATATGTCCTGAAAACCTTAGCAATCTAAGTCTCTTAAGAAATTGTCATTATACTAAATCTGATGTTAAATTTACCTGCTTTCTGCTAATATGTGGAGGTTTAGATTTAACAGAGTGATACTGAACATCTAATTATCTTTTTTCCACTTCAGCGGAGAGGCTCACCATGATGTTCCAAATTAATATATTTGTCAATATTGCTGTTGATTTAATTCACATAACATGTATCAGCCTCTGAAATTGAAGAATTAACTTTTGTAAACTGCGACGTATGTAAATCATCCAAAAATACCCTAATAAATTACTAACTTGTAGTTGTGCGTTAAGCATTCACTACTTCTGAAGATGAACACATTATAAACAATTATGAAGACTTCATAACGTCATGTCTGTATAAACCTGGAGAGACAGCTTCTATTTGTTTTCTAAGAGTTGATCTATGGAATTTGGATTTTGTGTAGTGAACGCCATTACTCTTTATTATCATGAAAAATTACTGGTAAAAACATGTTCCTCAGTGTTGTACAAAAGTAGATAGCTTTTAGAATAGGACAGTTTTGAGGAAAAAGTTTCAAGATTCAAGGAATTGTACAATGTGTACAGGAAAAAAATGCGTTATTTAAAAAAAAAAAATCACAAAATAGCATATATATAAGTTTATGCTAAACCTAGCAATTTATTTGATTTCAGAAACAAAGAAATTCTTTACATAAATATCTGGCAGTTTTTCCAAAATAAAGTTTCTTTGTTAATGAGGAATTGTAAACTAATTTGCAACATTATTTGTGAAAAATGAAATATGTGAAAAATCATAGCATAATACTGTTTCCTTGGCTTGATCTCTTTAGACACAACGCTTCTTCAGGCTATGAAGTTTTGCATGAAGGTTTTTGCTATGAGGTTTGAAGACACCTGTATTTATATATTTTTTTTTTTCACAGAGGTGCACATGCACCTAAGTAAAAAGTACTTAGTCTTTTTCCTGGTGTCGATTTCAAAACCTACAAGTATTTGAATCAAACACCAAGAAAAGATAATTGAAATAGAAAGATCTAACTGATTACATAATTTTTTCCTGGAATCTCCCACTCCACTCTCAAAACCAAACTCCCCAAAATCATTTGAGAAAGAAGGTTGTAACCAGTCTTGGAAAGAGTATGGTAGCAGCCATTGTGGAAGTCCAGAGACACGTCCTCCTTGTTATTTGAGCTTACACTGTGTTCTGAAGCCTTCTATTCTTTAGAAAGAAGGTTCAGTTTTTAGAAAACCATTTACTGTGTCTTGACACTGGCCAGAGCCATCTTTTTGTCTGAAGTGCAAGGTCATATTATTACTTCTCTTGGGACATTCATCGTTGGATGACCCATGTTCTTCACAGACCTAGAAGGAAGTCGAGCCCAGTTACCTACACGATTAGGGGTCTTCTCAGGATCTTTTCAGGCCTCATCTTTTCAGATGAGTTCACTACGCCTTGCAGACAATGGAATCGCCTTCTTCCCTTGGTTCACTGGCTGGCTAATGCAAGGTCATCCCAGGAAGTTCTTTAATTGCTTTGGTCAGTGCGAGACAAGTCAAATTGAACAACCTTAATGGTCTTGTCAGTGTGAAGAATGCTCTCCTGTTCTATTGGTCTATAAAATTCTTTGAGGCAGTTATAGACACCCATATTGTGATTCTACCAGAGTCATTGTAACAGCCCGAAACCAGTAGTCATTGGTGGGAAAAAACCATTATGGTCGGGGTATTACTTCTATGTGTATCTATGGTATATATGATTGTGTCTGCTATGTGTACTGTACAGTAGCATACATATTCCTGGTGCTTCATATTCTTCAACTAACATTTTCTAGTAAATTCACTCAGATGTCATCTCCTTGAGCATTGAGTGATTATTCCTTCAGATATTGGGGCTTCTTTTTTCTGGCAGGTTAACCAAACTCATGACAGTATGCTTCTTCACTCTTGCCAGTCAGTGAGAACATGGATGCTTACTGCATAGGTTGGGCACTTGGCTGAATCAAGATCAATGGTGTTCAGAGAACCAGTTGCTTCATTTCAGTGTTTTGAGTTTCAGGAAGTCCAAAATGCATGAAAATCATTCTTGCATCAGCTTCAGGAATTGACAACTCTTGATAGTACTGTGTACTATGTAAAGCAAAAAGCAAAGGGAACTGGGTCTCCTTTGTCAGGAAAACATGACGTTTTGGATATGTTATATCACCAGTGAAATTAATTTATCAGTGAGCTTACCTGGTTCCTCAAACTTACAGATTAATTCAACAAGATTTCGAGTTTGGTTTTTTTTATAATCATGTCTCTTTTGAAACTACCTTATTTTGGTTAGCGTTTTTTTTCCTTGCAGGATTCTTTTAAGACTGTTTAATGTTTTTTAATAAATTATATGTATTTAAGTGAAAAATACATGCTGTAAGGGAAGTTCCACTTTTAACTGACAGAGCAGAACTACCTCTCATGTATTTATGAATCATTTGCTGGTTTTATTAAGCTCACTTTTTGCTTTACATTGTCACCAGCATGAGCAGGAAGGATGATGAGCATCTTTTTTCCAGTCATTCTATAATAGACAGGCAAAATGGATGTTTAAAATAAAAAAAGCAGAAGACACTGAAAACCTCTTGAATCCCCGTGAACGATGAATCTTAGCAGCTCCCACCCAATCCTCTACTGATTGTCCAAATTCAGTTCTTATGGTGTTCTGGACTTTGCACACTTTTATTCCACGCTGTGGTTTGATCACTTTGGAGGATCAGTTAATTCTAACAAGGCACTATTTGTAGATACAAATTCCCTACAGAAGCCCTTTGTCATGTTGTCATCTATTGCTTCTGCTTTCTTTGTTTAAAGTTCTATTCTACAAAGGGTGTTTTTGATTTTTCCTGCTGTTTTCCTCCTCCTCTGTAACATATATACAATGAGTGTATGCTTTTAAAGAGCTGCTTTAAAATCTAATGGAGCAGTCTTTCCAAGTTGCTTGTACCAAATCTGATTGAGGTCTCCTCTGCTAGCAATGAGAATATGCTTATGTATATTCCCAGTCTATTTGTCAAAAGCTTCAGCATACCCACCTATTCATTGAGGTACAATATGATATAAATAGTTCTGGAACAGTGTGGTCGGTGATAAATGTTTGGGTTTTATCTCCTGAGATAGAACTATCAATGAATTTCCTCAAAGTTATTAAAATATTTATTACCAAAAACTCTAAAAGACCCTGAGTTGTAGGAGAAAAGATTCTCTCAAAGGCAAATAGTTACTTAAAAACCTGGGAAGAGAGAATGGGAAGAAATGGTTATTTTTTTTCCCCACATGACTTAGATTACCAGCGAGGTGTTGGGATAAGATATACAGGAACATATGTTGTTCAATGAACTTGTAAGTTTTTTGAAGAGGAAAGCTAGTAGGAAGGTGAGAGCTTTAGCTGAATAATAGTGAATTAATCAAGGTAGTTGCTACTAAACCAGCAGCATTATTTCCTGTACATGTAACTTTCATTCTCAATAGCTGCTAAGTATTGTCTCAAAGGATCTTTGCTTTAGCCCTTGCCCTTAGTCATCTATTTTTGAATACTGTTGGATCTTCAAAGAGGAGTACTGGAATTACTGAATATAACTTTCTGAAAGTGTGAGTTCACGGCTCAGTGATGATCAGAAAAGTGAATGAAATATTATGAATTGGTAGAATACAAACAAGAGCAATATAAAAAATATATGGCGAGTGACAATGGATATGTTTCTGTTAAGTACCATTGGCAGTTACAGTTTTCTATCTCAATTAAAGATACATGTTTATAAACAATTCAGGGAAAGGCAGAAAACATGTCAAGAAGATTCTATACCTTCTTCAACAGATGATAAAACAGATTACATCTCTTCAGCTTGTAAAAGAGGTGCTAAAAGGTAATGTGACAGAAGTCAGTGACATTGAGCGGCATGAAAAATGGTGAAGTTGGGCTCATTATTCACCATTTCTTATTGTGTGAGAACATTCAGTGAAATTATCAGTCAGCAATAAAATAAAACAAATTATTAAGTAATTAAGCTGTCAAACTCAGTGCCACAGGATGTTATAGTGGGCACATATATAAAGGACCTCAGAGCATAGTATTCAGATTGATGGACTGAGTTCACTGGTAGCCATCAGGTGAAGATGGTCCAGAGGCAGTTTCTGCGTTAGGGGGTCTCCTAGTGAATCTGAAATGTAGGGAGGTAGAACAACATGCCAATGATGGAAGTGTCAATACTTGCCCTGTTTTCTTACTTTTGGGTGGGTTTTTTTTCATAAATATCTTTTTTATCAGAAACAAGATAGTGACTTGATAAACAAAATTTGGGCACTGTTATATTCAGCCGTATGCTATGGATGCTGTGTTTCAGCTGCAAGTGGGCATCTGTCTCAAAGGAATGCATTCAGATAGCCTTCTACTGGAGTCTAATTAAATTATCTTGTCAAATGTAGTGTTTTAATTCAAGAACGTTCAATGCTTTCTTCTTGTTCAGTCTGTTGAGAGGAAGTTAGAGCACAAAATGTAGATGGTCTGAATCACTACTCCTTTGAAGTAAACCACCATTAATAGTCATGACATGAAGTTGTGGTGCTAGTTGATTTAAATGCCACTAAAAAAGGTCAAAAAAAGCTGTGGTTTGGGGGATAAGTAGATTCCCTCATCATTACTTTTTCAAGGGTGGAATTATAAGGACATTTCAGTCAAGTTTTGCAAAGAATTTACCGAATATATCAATAAGGACTTTCCCTGTTCCAAAAGATTATTTCAAGTAAAGCATTGTAGATGTGCTTCAGTTCTTGATGCAACTGAACATTGCTTTTAAATCTATGACAATAGTACAGTATTGCACGGGTCTGTATTGATTTTAATGCTGGGGCATACATTAAGAAAATGAAAGTGCAATTAAAGATACTACATTTTAAGGAGTATAGTTGGTTTCATGTTAATATTGAACATTGCATGTTTAGGATTATAGCAAACTTGAGGCTACTGAAATCTTGAATTTTAACTTCTCAAAAGAAAGGCAAAGTCAACTTCACTCAGACCAGCAGTGAAACTTCTCCCCCGCCCCCAGCTCCCCAACTAAAATAACAGGGCTTCAAGGAAAACACATACATTTAGGGGAAAAGGTCTTTTTTCTCTTCTCTAGTAATACCTTTTTGTTAGCATATGCTGTCTTCTTAACAGCAAATTTGACTGATGGCTGAGAGCAAAATACCAGTCTCATCAGACCTGCCTTTTTAGGGGAAATCTTTATACTTCTGAAGTGTCTGTGGTAACCTATCAACATGGGTTATTGGGTTCTTAATACTGTTCAATTATGATACATGTATGATTCTGCTCTTTGTCCAGCTTCACCAGCCTTTCTAATCCCTACTTAGAGACGTTTCCTGAGTATAGGAATAGATTGTATTTTTTGAAACACTAGCCTTTGAGCAGTAAAGGATGTATAAATGATAAGGGAATTTTTACTCTCATTGCTTTTGTATTCCCATAAGCGAAGGTTAATCTTAGATCTGAGACAAATGAAATACCTATACTAAAAGAAAACATCCCTCCCTCCCTTCCCTTAAAGTATGGTGCTGTGTATCTCTATTATCTTCTGGCTAAACGTAATAACTGCTCAACTGTTCTGAGTTTTGGGATTATCTCTTCTTGTGGTAATTTAACATGTTTTCTTGAAATTGTTCTCTCATTATACAATGTCTCTAACACAACACTTACTGAATCCTTTGGAATATTTTGAAAGTATGTATGTATGACATTTTTTGTCTGAATCTGTGTTCAGGATTTTTTTTGGGGGGTGTCTGAATGATAGGCTAACTTGCCAGTTCAGTCAGTAACCCAAAACCAGCATGTGTTGTTATTGTTTGCTCAGCTGAGTCCAAAAATATGCTAATAACAAATCCATTCAGTCGCCTATTCCAACAAAAAATGCAAGTGTGCCTAAGCATGCCAGTGAATTCTTGTCTCAGGTTGCTTATATACTTGGCACTTGCACATATGTCTTCGAGCATGCCAGACTTTTATCTGTGATGAATGCAAAACTGATTGAAGACCTTATGTTGCCAGATAATAATTTTTGGACATGCGTGCTGATTCATGTGTTTTCTTTAGTCCTATCATCAAGCTGGTGAACAAGTGCAGAATTTTTTTCTCATTTTTCCAGCCCATGTTTCCAGCAGACGTTTGCTGCATCCACTCTTTGCTGGCAGGCTTACTTCAAGGTCCATGCCTATCCAGATACCAGCTCCTCATGCAAATATCCAAGAGTTGAGGCCATCTGTGAAATCTGCTTCTCATCTATCCATCATTAGGGTTTATTGATTATACTGTCATTTTCAGGTATAATCTCTGACTCAGGGTCAGTCTCTTTACCATGAGTGCTGCAGCTTCCAGCTCACTGTGTAGATGATGATCATGGACTCAAAGAGTCTTTTTGCACAGTGTGCAGAAAATTGTAATTAACAGCAGAAATGACTAGACTAAAATAATTTTATGGCTGCATACAAAATCCTGTTTTCATTTAAATTGCAACTCCGTGAGGTTTTGGAATACCTAGTGGAGCTATAGGAATACAGCTTTGGATGAGTTTGCTACAAGCTTACCTCATGGCTATGTCTATGATTCATTCATTTTTCCTGGCAATTGTGTTTTTATTCATGTGGCAAAAAGTTCTACGAAGATAGTACAGATATATTAGTTAGCAAAAGACTACTCCTTGGAACTTGAATTTGTCTTGGCACATTCAGATACTATGTGGTTTTTCTGTCTCTTATGAGTTGCAACAATCGAACTAATATTATTTACAGGGGCTAAGGAAGCTACAAATGTTTTTGTCATCTCCCATATGCAGTTTTTTCATAGGGATAAAGATCTCAAATATCGAGGTATCTCTTAACCAGTGTAATTGTGTGCACAAACAGGATCCTTCCTGTGAATTGCTAGGAATTTCTAATCCAATTTCAACCTACTGAGAACTGCTAAAACTTTGGAAAGATTCAAAGATTATCACACACACTGTCTTCAGGCTTGATCTGCAGGAATGTTCTTTCTGAGAAGATTACTTGTTGGCTTATTTGTTATTTACTAGAGGAACAGCGTAATTGTCAATATGCATATTTGTTAAACACTGTGCTTGTATTTGTAGCTGATCAAAGCTTTAGGAAAAGAGTTCCAAGACTACTTCTCAAGTAGACAATTGGGACACAATTCAGTTGACTGAAGATGGGCATCTGGGCCCTATGGTGTGTTCTATCTGGCCGGTAGTTGTTGTGGTAGAAGGACAGGAGTCTCCTATATTTAGTAGCTCCAAGTAGATGCAGCAGATACTCTAAAGCACCTAAAATACATTTTTTTAAGCAACTGAAAAAGTCCTCCATTGGCAGACTACAGCTTTGCTGAAAGGCAGACACATCCATGTAGATTTTTATTTTTGTTTTCCAGTCTTGATGTGAATTGCACTTTGATTTCCCAAAGCCAAGATGTTGCTTCTTGAAAATTTTCAACAGCAAAATATGCTTGTGTACATTAATTTGATGAATAAGAAATTGTTGTTACTATAAATAAGAGCCACGATTTATGTGTATAAACACAAATACTTTCCGTATCTTGGCCTCTCTGCCCTCTTTTTTCTACCTGTAATCTTGTAAGTTTGGAATCTGAGCTCATTAGGAATTTATTGATAAGGGAAATGTTTCAAAGTGTAAAGTCCTCAAGGTTCTGGAAATGCATGAAATACCTGTGCTGCCCCAGTTGACCCCATTGATTCAAAACTACCAGGTTGTCTTTTAGTGGTGCATCAAAATGTGATTGCTAAAGATGGAAAATAAGTATGTATGGCAATAAAAAAAATACACAAGAAATAAGTTACCATTTCTTTCTTAATTCTGTTCCATTCCGCAGTATTCTCCAAAGACAATTACTATATAAAAGCAATAAGTTAACTAAAACCATCAGTGAGAATATTTTTATTATTTTATCTGCAGTCTTGTGAAGAAAGAAGAAAATACGTAACTGACAATAAGTGGACTGACTGAAGTTGGTTGTAGTAACAAGCTATCTCTGCAACCAGCTGCAACAGACATCACATAGAAGTTGCCTGATCCTGATAACATTTGGAGAGACTGCCATGACTTTCTCTGAGTAACTCTGGAAAATTAATTCATTCTTTCTGTTCATCCTTTTGAATAGCTTATTAATGCAGACGTTATTCTAAAAGAGATGCTGGCATGTCATTTCTTCCTGTTAGTTTTAGATGTAACTCATCTAGCATGAATCACGTGAATTACGCTTTTTCACAGTCGAGGTCTTCAATGAGGGGAAAAAAATCATGAGATAAAATTGAGAAGCTCCAGGCTTTTGTCACAAGAAGGTAATTGGTACTGCATGAGAAATAGGGACAACTGGTGATATCTTCAGTAGTCACAGAAGATTAAGAAAACAGGGTGATTAGAATTGAAAGAAAAATTATCTCTTTGTTGTAAAGAGAAAATGCAGAGTTTCATTTCCTGTAGGTAGGCACAGGTGAGCTCACCTCTACAAATTGAGCAAAAGAATAACTTCTGTTTCACAGTAATTGCATATTGCAGTATACACTGTTCACGCAAGAACTGAAATTAAGGGATTTTGGTGATGCTGTGGGTTAATACTGAGGTGGTAGTTCATGTGGTCTATGTTGACTTGTTATCTAAGCAAGACAATATTTATAGCTTTCCAAATTTTAAGTAGTACTATTAAATTTTGCTAAGTAGTGTTAAAATTTCAGTAATTGTCTCTACTCATTATAAAATCGTGTAAATGAGCAATCTTCTATTCCAAACACCTTCAGTTCTTAAGGAAAGTGAAAACTTCTCTAAGCTTCCAATAATTGGTAGTAGCAAGTACTTCCCATCTGCCCCTATGAAATACCAGACAACTGACTCCTTTCTGATGGGATACTCCTATTATTCTCTGTTCAGGGATAAAACATTTTAATAGCTTTTGCTTATGTAATGCTAAAATGACCGTCATTGCCTTTATGACTTTTCTGATATTTTTATGTCTTCTTCTCTTGGTAACTTTAAAACTTGATTAATAAAAACTGTTAATGTTATATTGTCTCCTTATGTGAGTTATCATCAGTCATCATCCATACCTATGCAACATGGCCCTATATTACTTGAGTAAATGGAAATACTGATGGTATTAGCAGGGTGTCCTTTCCACTGTGTATATTTTTATTAGGCCATTGACACATAATTTTCAATGGATTTTCTGGCAGTCAGCTATTCTACAACACTTAAATATTTGAGAATTTTGACTTAAATTTCAGATTGTGTGTGTACCTTTCCACCCAGCTGTTTCATCTTCCTTTTTTTATATTTCTGCCTATTCTTTCATATATTGTCCTATTTCATTATCTGCAGTTATTCCTTGCAAGTGCTTTACCACTGTACGTTGTTTCCATCTTCTCCACTCTTTTTCAGTCGCTTCCTTTTGTTTGCTTCTCTCATCCGATTTCTTGTTTTATCTTTTGCATGTTGTTCCCCTGTGTTCATGTCTCTTACCTCTTATAAAGCAATCTGATCACTTCTCTTTAGTATAGATAACTCTTTCTTTCTATTCATTGCCTGAATGTAAGCCAATTGAATTTTGAAAGCCCAGCGAAAAGCTGTCTGGCCTCGTTTCATAGCAGAATTCCATAGTGAGCTCCAATAACTGGAAGCAGAAACTGCAGAAGAAGTTTTGCTTAGCCTAGAGAAAGATTTTTCAGTAAGCAGTTTCAGGAGGTCAATGTAGGTTAGTTTTAAATAAGATAGTGGTAAAACATTTTGTTACATGAGTTTTCTTGAACTTTGACTTACCAAAGAGTTTATAATGTAGTTAGTGTATTGTAGGAAATTAAAACATAGCCTTTCTCATTACAGCTGCCATAAGAAACCATGGGGTTCTTTTCACTGAGTTTGACAGTTCTGAATTTTATATCATCTCCATCTTCATTATTGAACAATGGTCTGTCCCACTAAGAGATCTTTGGACTTTTTCCATTACAGAAGTGTCTGTTTGCAGGCAAGATAACATTCTACTCACTAGTGCTTCTGCCGAGGATTAAACAAATATAATTAAAGATGTGGTTCTGGAGACTTACTGTTCTTGAATGGTTCACTTTTGTTTATAGAAGTAAATACTCAAGTAAGACACGACACGATTTCATGCTATTAGGAGTGCCTCTTGTCTCTCAGAATATTAGCCTTACATTTTAATAGAGAATCTATCATAGATTTGATGTAAATGCAGAGAGTTCATGGTAATATGTTACTGAGAAGTTGTACTGTGGTTATGTGTCTAATTTTATAATAAAATCATAATGCTCTAACTTCTGTAAATAACAGACTAAATAGGGCCCAGCTTTCTAAGTGTATAAATCTCATTGCATATTTAGTGACAGGAGACACTTTTCATGCCATGTAACCTTTTGTTCACTGGCAGAAGGTATAGAGTTACTTAGAAGTGTCAGATTATATTGCAATCACATAAGAATCCAATTATCTTTTTTTTAACTTTTGCTATCCTTTTTTTTTTCTGACCAGCCATGCTGAAATTGTAATGAGAACTCACAGGCTTACTTCAGCAGGTAGATGGCAGAATGAACATTTTTATAACTGGAATAAAAGCTGTTGTATTTTATCACAGATCCTTCCTATTATCTTGTTTACCTTTAGCAAGGTATTGCAGAATGGAATCCTGTAATATGATAAACACTACCTCAGAATATGCTTTAAGGAACAACCTCCTTGTTGTTATGTGTATAGATATATAAATATTTTTTAGTATATATATATAAAAACACACACATACATGTTTTTATATTTTGTTTACATATTTACTTCTAAGCTAGACTTGCTGATACCTTTTGGTATGTAATATTTCATGGCTACACAAATCAGTTTTTTACATTTACGTCAAGCTTGAATTGATGGTAACATTAAGGTCACAGTGTTTTTGTAGCTTAACCATGGAAGCACCTTTTCAAAACTGCATGGTGTCAAAGCAGCTTGACCTTGCATGTAATTACTCATCAAAAGCAATCCTAGCAGGAGGTTCAGATATGAACAAAAATACGGTATCTTTGTTTTCCTTTATAAGTAACAAACAAGATCACAGTAATTGGCCAAGGTCAGAACATTTACCAAACTTCTCGGGCCTAAACTTTTCCCTTACATTGCTGCATAGCTGAAAATAAAACATGAGAGTAATTTTACAAAAAAATATTTTTTCCTCACTCCAGAAATATTGGGCTTACTGCATATTCACTGTAGACTTTGATGTATGCTACTCCAAGTAGTTTGGAGTGAGCTGCTGCCTTCGAAACAATCGATTAGCCCTACTCCTGAACTCTTCCCAGAAATGACAGGGAAAAGGCTGTGGATCCTTCCATGATGGCTGTCTAGTTCCAGACGCTATCTTTTTCTGAAGACTATGGCCTCTCTTTTGGCATGAGATTGCATTTGCCACTGTGGCAGAAAGTGGGCTCGTTGGTCCTTTGAAAGTCAGCCCACTGAAAATGTACCCCACCAGAAGGACTTGTCCAGTACAGTGCATGTTCCTTGGTTTCTGTCCCAAGGATCCTGAGAAAAGAAAGCACCAGAACTGGATTGGACTGCTGTTGCTGATACAGTTGCTTCATCCTGTAGCCTGACACTGAAAGTTCTCTGGAAAAGAGGGTAGCTGAGAGAAGGCTAGGTACCAACTGAATTATACTCGTGCACTGCTAATGAGCAAGCACCCTTTACAAGAAATCGTAAAAGCAGATCTCGCATATGTGGCATAGGTAAAAGGACAAATTCTATTGTTGAGTTCACTGAACGTCACAGTCTTATAACAAATCTTATATATATGTAAATATTCGATGTTTGGAATATTGATATTCTTAAAATATATCACACCAGTTTAAAGTATTATGAGAAATATTTGGTACAGGATACATAGGTAGGTAATAATGGACATAATAAACATTAGCAGATGTCAAGGACAGGTTAAATGTTATGGAAGTTGTCCTTCTGAGAGGGCAATACATGATCATTGCAAATACATCACATGCCCAAGCTGTCATCCTGAAAAATTACAGGTCACAAGCAAATGAATGTAAATTTCTTCATATTGATGTGTTTTGGCAGACTGTTTTCAGGATTTTGTGTTAAGAATTTAATTTGTATTTATGGGCTATGTTTCTTTAAGTTCTTGAAAGATTTAAATATGAGTACCAGAAAGAATTGCAATTTACCTGCTGCAAGCTAAGTAAAAACAAGCTAAATATAATCTAATTCTTATTAGATTATAAGAAAGGCAATACTGTGTGTAACATTGAACTTTTTGTATACAAACTTATAAAATATGCAAAACCAAATACAGTCTCAAAATGAGGGCGTACCTTTTCACAATGACTGGCAAGGTGTCCCTTTACTCAAGAGTACTTCTTATTGGGAGTATTTTGGGAGGCATTTGCCTGTGCTAAATGTGACCTACTGTGCACAGTTCAACACGTCTTTAAAATAATTTATGGCTTAGCACATAATATGGTTAATGTAAAATAGACATATATAGTGCAGTGGCTATAAATTTTAGAAGTCCAAAATTCTTTCTCCAGAACAGAAAACAAGGAGTTATTTTACACTGGGGAATACTGAATTTTATTTCATAAAACATGGAAAAAGGTATAGTTGATGAGCTATCCGCCTTTTGGATGGATACCATGCAGCGCTACAGGCTTGGGGTGGAGTGGCTTGAAAGCTGCCTGGCAGAAAAGGACCTGGGGGTGTTGGTGGACAGCCAGCTGAATATGAGCCAGCAGCGTGCCCAGGTGGCCAAGAAGGCCAACAGCATCCTGGCCTCTATCAGGAATAGTGTGGTGAGCAGGACTAGGGAAGTGATCATCCCCCTGTACTCGGCACCGGTGAGGCCCCACCTCGAGTACTGTGTTCAGTATTGGGCCCCTCACTACAAGAAGGAAAATGAGGTGCTGGAGTGTGTCCAGAGAAGGGCAACAAAGCTGGTGAGGGGTCTGGAGNGAGGGAACTGGGGTTGTTTAGCCTGGAGAAGAGGAGGCTGAGGGGAGACCTTATCACTCTCTACAACTACCTGAAGGGAGGTTGTGGAGAGGTGGGGGCTGACCTCTTCTCCCTGGTGACAAGTGATAGGATGAGAGGAAATGGGTTGAAGTTATGTCAGGCGAGGTTTAGATTGGATATTAGGAAAAAAATTTTCACTGAACGGGTTATTAAACATTGGAACAGGCTGCCCAGGGAGATGGTGGATTTGCCATCCCTGGAGGTGTTTAAAAAAAGGGTAGACGTGGTACTTGGGGACATGGTTTGGAAGTGGTTTTGTCAGGGTAGGTTAATGGTTGGACTTGGTGATCTTAAAGGTCCCTTCCAACCTCAACAATTCTATGATTCTATGATTCTGTGATTTTGGTCATAGGCTAGAGAAAGGGACAGGGAAGAAGGAAACCAAATTCAGAAAGTTACTAGCTATTTGACTGTATTACTTCATCTTTCATGAAAATGCCCTAACAGCCAGACTGTAGATTGGTGTTGCATAGGTTCACTCTCAAGCCAGTCTGTTCATGCTGGATCGTTGTGCGTCAAAGAATAAAAGATTTAGATCTAACAGAGAATAAGTAACAGGGAACATAACATTGTAGTATGACCAGAAAAATATTTCAGAGAGAATTATGTCCGCTGACTAGACCTGTTCCCTGAGATGATTAGTGGGGACTGGCTCATGTCCGTTCTTCTCAAGCCTGAAACTCTGGCGAGTTCAGTTGTATCCCTGCTGAATATAAGCTTGAGTGTACCATGGTATAGCAGCTACTTCAGACCACTTTGGACTTTCACAACATAGGCTTCTCTGTTCTTGAACTGCTTACCTCTTGAATGCCATCAGTATGTTTATACAAGCCGTTGGTTTGCGGTAATTGCCTAGACGTGATGTTGCTGTAACTGTCACCATTGGTGAAGCTGTGATCTTAGAGTGCTTATTTAGGGTTGTCCTGGTGTATGGGATACAGCAGCATGGGCTAACATGAAATGTTGTAATTTGCTGTCTGTGATGATGTTGTACTGCAAAGTTTGGAGAGAACGGCTGTCTTGCCAAAGGATGATTCTCTTTGCTTGTTTGCTTTCGTCAAGTGTCAGCCCTCGTTGCACAGATTGTTTGTTGGGAAAAGTGAACTAGATGGTCCTATTGAGGTGAGATTAGGATTGGGTCTAGAATTTTTCTGTGTAGAAGCCCAGGATATCTGACACCTGCTCTTCCATTTTCTGGGCACCTGTCCCTGTGGAATAGAAGAATGATACTTTTCTTTGGGGTGTGCCAACCCCCAGCTCGTACCTGAGGAATGACTTCAGCCTAAGTGAGTCAAATATGAGTCTTCCATAGTCAATTGTAGAAAATACATCTGTAAATCATCCTTATTGAAAACAACCAAGCTTATAGGGCTATGTTCAAGGGGAATTCCCATCTGTCTTGGGGTAGTAGATGGGGTCTTTTTATATGGCTTTATTTACATAATGTTTATAACTGTGGCAATTGCAGTCCATAGCTCTCTACAGAGCTTTGTGGACTGCCAAGGAACACTTGTGGATTCACTGACTGGTTCTATCAGCTGAATGTACATTGTAGAAGTAGGACTTCTTTTGATGACTTGGATACCTTCCAGCGTAGACAGGATAGCATTCTTTGCTGTTCCTGAGACCTCATCTTTATCAGTCTCAGAATGCTAGTCAATGTTGTGATGGGTGCCACTCCTGCCCTGCTCCCTGCTAGAGGTGACAGCTATTCCTTGATAACTGAAGCCAGTACAGGGACAACAGCTCAGTCTCGAACTCTTGTAGGTTGAAATGAATCATGCCTTTGCTCACCTTAACTTAAAACAGAGAACTCAGAGAGGTGTGTGGGATGCCAGTGTCTTCAGTGCTGTATTCAGGATAAATTTTGGAAATACCACAGCTCCATCTTGCCCAGTAGTCTGTCTTTCATAGTGGCTTGCAAGAAGTGGCTAGGAAGTAGTATAAGGACAGGAAATGTCAAGCTTTTAGTGATATTCCCCAGAATATTCTCCTGCGCTGTAGTAATACATTATTTCAAGAATTACCAGAGCTGGATGCCATGCCTTTGTATGTGAGTTTTAGTCAGATTTCTCTTCCGAGAATTTGTCCACCTTCCTTTTTCAGTCTGGGTAAATTCTTAGCATATGTACTGTCTAGAGGCATCATTGCATTTGATATGCCTACTCTTTGCTCTGAAATAATACTGTACTGTGGCACGTTTTCACTAGTTTCATACTCCAGTAAGTCCCTATGAAAACAGTGAAGGAAGTCAGGCCCAGTCCTTTTCTTCATCCTTGCCTTGGGCTTGGAGTTTGGTCAAAGAATCCTCCTTTAGTCGGTAAATTTTCTACCATTCCCTGGAAGTTAAAACTATAATTCGGTCTGAAGTCATTTGCCAAGTTTCTTCCTCCTGGATGGACTAGCATATAGAGATTGGATACGGATGAGCCACAGTGTGAAATGTGATCAGAGTTGGTGGAGGAAATGGTATCAGACACTTCAGTCCTGAATAACTGGACTCTGTTTCCCAGGCTTGGCATCTCAAAGCATACACAGTGGAAGAACAAATGCTGCTGTTTTCTATGTGTATGTCTAGGCTGGAGTCATTCAATTGCAGATCACATGTATAAATAAGATAACTTGGACATTGCTTTGACTAGGACTGCATGCCAGCTGGTGATAAATGACCGTCTATGATCCCGAGAGTGATGGCAGAAGTCAGTTTTAGGTTTGGTTTGGTTTTTTTTTCCTGAAACTCCGCAGGTGAAGGAAGAATAGACAAAGAAAGAACTAGCTTGTGTCTGCTGCCTGGGAGGCACTGGTCTAACAGCCATTTGTATTGTTGTAGTCTGCTTTGAGTAAATCAAAAAGTTGTGCTGTTTTAGATGTCTTCTGGAAAACAGATTAGGCCCTTGAGATCAGCAGTAGAGTGCCATTCCTCTTTGCTTAACGGAAAAGTCTTTCACCCTGTCCTAAAATGCCAGTTGTGTCAATGGTGTAAACTTAGTCCCCGGACCAGATCATGCCTGGAGAGGAGACTGACTCAGGGAAAGTTACTAGAGCACAGAAATGTGAGTAGATGTTTCTTGAGGTTTCATGGCTGGCTTTCAGCTAGCTTACATGCCTTTCCCCCTTTTCCTTCATTCTTCTCACTTGGGTACTCTCATATTGTGAAGTTCTGGGCATTGCGACCTTTTTATGTATTTTCATGTCTGTGGATGTAAAATACCATCTAATTTGCCTGACAATTTAGAATTACGGAATCACGGATTTTTCAGAGTTGGAAGGGACTTCTAGAGGTCATCTAGTCCAACTCCTCTGCCAAAGCAGGACATTACTCAGGACTGCATCCAGGCGGGTCTTGAAAATCTCCAGAGAAGGGGACTCCACAACCTCCCTGGGCAGCCCGTTCCAGTGCTCTGTCACCCTAACTGTAAAGAAGTTTTTCCGTATATTTGAACGGAACCTCCTATGTTCCAACTTGTGCCCAATTAACAGCTGTAGTATATGAGACAATTAGTGATGTAAAGATAAGTAATGTATTCTTGCAATCCAAAGATCAGACAAATAATTACAAGATATATGAGTATTATTTTATATTCCTGCATAGTTTAAACAGCTGGAGGAAGCCACATGATCACACAACTTGTTACTTGTGGGGGACTTAACTACCCCAGTAACTACTGGAAGAGCAATGCTGTTAGCCACAAGGCAGAGCATGTACGGGACAAAGGGATACTGCCGTGGTTTCTAAAAAGAAAACCATTTCTCCCTAAATAGTCCAGGGTGGCTGTCACATCCAGGAGCCACTGTTTTTCCCAACATTGTGGGTTAGCCCCGGTAGGCAGCTACGCACCACACAGCTGCCTGCTCCCTCTCCACAGCGGGATGGGGAAGAGAATCAGAAGGGTGAAAGCGGGAAAAAATGTGAGTTGAGATAAAGACAATTTAATAGGTAAAGCAAAAGCTGTGTGCACAAGCAAAGCAAAATAAGGAATTAATTCACTACTTCTCGTTGGCAGGTGGATGTTTAGTCATTTCCAGAAAAGCAGAGCTTCATCATGTGTTATGATTGCTTGGGAATGCAAATGTCATAACTCCAAATGCCCCCCCCTCCTTTCCTTCCTCTTTCCCCAACCTGTTGTTCCTGAGCACAACATCATATAGTATGGAATATCCCATTGGTCCCTTGGAGTCAGCTGTCCTGGCTGAGTCCTCTCCCAGTTTTTGTGTACCCCCAGACCATTTGCTGGCAAGGCAGTGTGAGAAAGAGAAGGCCATGACACTATTCAGCAATAGCTGAAACACAGATCAAACCAGTGTTTTGGTCTCAAACCCAAAACATAGCACCATATGAGCTGCTACAAAGAAAATTAACTCCATCCCATGCAAAACCAGTACACCCACTTCTCATCAACCCACCTCGACCAACTATTTGTGTATGAACATTTTATCAGGGTAGATCTTTGGCTATTCCATGATCATAGTATAATCTCTTTGCACCTGTGAAATTCTTCTATAAAGAGGCAGGCTGCCACAGTTTGTAACAAAAAGATAGGCTGTTTACCTCCTTTCTGTGTTGCTTCATTTTCTTTCTTCAATTTCTCCATGATTTTTTGAAGCAGAAGATGTCAGTTTTTGCAAAACCTGAGCTTTATTTGCTGTGAATTACATGGCTTCTGGAACTGTGGTGAATGGCAAATCTAGTTTGATGTTGTTCTGTAACGCTACGTCTACAACCTCATGCATTCAGGACCTCCCTCATGAGCTCTGGCAGCCTTGTAAAGCAGATAAGGAGTGAACAGTGATACTATAGCTGCAGTTGTAAACAATTGCTTAAATTTTTCCACCTATTGGGAATCCCGTGTCCCACTGAAACTAGGTTAAGAATACTTCAGGTTCACACTTACTAATTCCACCACTCTGAGAATATGTCATCCTTATTGTTGTAGCTGAGTGGGTGTATGTGTATAGTCATGGATATACATATGTGTATGTATATATATATGTAGATGTATCTAGGTACATGCATATATAAAATCAGTGAATTGCAGATTTCTGTAATGGAAGGGAGTGTTTAGATGACTGACAAATCAGGCCAGTTTTAAATTTTAAAACAAAACTTTGCCAAATGAATTCATTAACAACAGAGTTTGTGCTAATTACTATCATGACATATATGAAAATATCATATTCCAGGTTAGCTGTGAATACATAAAACCACAGGGATGGTGCCATACAATTAGCACTGATGACTATGGTCTTTCATTTCAGTCATTTGAGTTCAAGGTGATCAGATTTGAGAGCCCTTTGATGAGAGAAGCCAGAACTGAAGCAGACTTGTCTTTTATTCTGTATTTCTGCTTCATGTTTTTATCCTCTTTGCCTCTCTTCCCAAAAGAGGGGGAAGTCATGTCTTATCATCTCCTGATACTGCCTAACTTATTTTCTTTTGTCTTTCCAGTTGTTTTTCTTGTGTGTTTGACAGGATGTTCTGCCTATTTGCAATCCTCTGCCTTGTTAATATCGTGTGCTTATTTTGTTCTTTGGCAATTTGTTGTTACTTGGGGGCCTGCTGCATCTACATATACCTTCATTTGTCCCTTTGGCAGTCACGTTACTCACTTATTACTCATTTTATTTATGTATGTCATGGTTTAGGCCAAATGGGGATGTGAGGGACCCCAGATGGGACCAACAGATGCTCCCCTCTACCCCTCTTCAAAGAGAGAGGCAGAGGAGGAAAAAGAGACTCATGAGTTTAGAAGGAACTAAACTACTTTAATGAAATATTAATAATAAAGTAAAAGGAAATAATGAAATATATGCAAAACCGTATCAAGCTCCCAAGATGGCAGTCACGACACCAGCTGGCACTGGGGCAGTCCCAGTCTGGACTCAGTGACGGACGGGAACTGGATTCCGGATCTGCATTCAGGATCAGGATCAAAGGCAGAAGAACAGAGTCCTCCTCAGATGCCGGCCATTGAAGGAAGAGAGAGCTGACCCTTTGATCCCTCAGCTTTTGTACTGAGCATGAGGCAGATGGGATGGAATCCCCTGTTGGTCAGTTTTGGGTCATCTGTCCTGTCCGCTCCTCCCTGCAGGTGGGACCCCACTATGCTTTTCTGCTTCCGACCCTCCAACGGGGCAAGTAACAAAGTTGGTTGGCCTTGGGTGTTATAGCAATAAGTATAAGCAAGAGCCTCTCTGCATACCATGCCTGGGCATCAGCTATAAACATTGGTCTTATCACTCTGAGAGCGAACAGTTTCTGCAAAATATGCTGTTAATTCCAGTAGTTAGAAGAGGCCCAGCTAAAAAGTAAAGTTACTGAATAAAATTGGTCCTGTTTTACCTCAAACCAGGACAACGTAAAATATTTATGCATTGTATCTGGCTGTGTCGTTGGCTGTGTCATCACAGTGTTACAAAATACTTGCATACTGGTTTTGATTACAATGTCTTAGTACACTTCTTGCTGTACACTTACTTCACACTTTTGTTTACAGTAATTTTAGTACACATTTGGGTTCAAGGCAAACTAATAATAATTATACCCTGATTAGAACACTTATAATTTCTAGGTGTCTCGGGCTTCTGGTTTAGCTACAGTTATCATCTGTGTCAGGATGAGTTAGAGGTATGGCAGCTCTCTTATGCCTCATCCTTTGTTTTCAGTAGATTTTCCTGGCCAGGATTTTCTCAGGATCCTTTCAAAGTTCCAAAGCTGCCTGGGAATTCCAGGATGGAATTGGAATCAGGATGTTAATATGTCTGTTTTCTTGTACAGTATTTGTCTGGGTTTAAAAAAAAAAAGTGGACAGGATTACTTGACCCTTCTGATGATTTTCTGCAGCAGTTTCTGTTACCAGGAAATCAAAAGGGCATCACCATGCCTGTTCAGAGGCTGTCCAAATGGTTAAAAGGTTCCCAAGGGGTTCTGTCAGTTTGAGTCTATGATGTGTTCAAACCACATTAGTGGAATTGTTAAAAAAGATACTAAACATAAGTATTTGTAGAATGGCTATTGTTAATTCCATTCACACTTTTAGTTTGTTATTGCAAAGGCATACAGGAATGATTGTGCATTTGTTTGGCAGAGCAGATCTCCTCAGAGGGTTTTAAAATCAACTTCCACTTATTTACTGAGTATGGCAGAGCTTTGTGAGCTTACTCACATTGTGAATGTACATCTAGAAAGTATCTAAAAGAAAAAAATGGAGGAAGTTCCTCTATATGTATTAATTGCTTAAATGCACATTCGCTAGCCTTCCTTTACCTCTCCTTCAGAATTCCTCCTGCTAGGAGACATGGGGTTAGAAGGAACTGAGAATACAATGACGATCACTGCCTTTTTTTTTCCTTTTTGTTTTTTTTTTGCATTTCATAGCATAAGGTAAGGTGATGCATATTTCTGCTGATGGTGGCATCCAGATGAAATGCTGCTTCACCTGCATGTGTATGCAGACACCAACACACAGAAAGTGTGTGCACAGTGTGAATGTAAGTGAAGCATGCCATTTCAAAGAAATATACATGCGAGTAATATTTCTTTAATCGTATGTACAAGAAAATTCTGAACAGTAGGAAAAAAGCTTCATAAGAAAAAATACATACACTGAAAGATAGCAAAGATTTGTTAAAAGGTATAGAAAACAAATTAACTGCCTACAGTTTCAACTACCTGATATATTTCCTGGATAAAAACACACAGTCTCTCTTTTCAGGAAAGTTTAGAGACTGTTCTACATCTTGAACTGCATCTTTATGTTTTCCTTCCTTTTTTCTATATCAGTATTTCTAAATAGTTCTGAGGGTACTTTTCATTTTCAGTAGGACTATCCAGAACCCTCATGAAGCTGTGTTTTTCTTTGTCTTTTGTCTGTCCTTTGTTTCCACTTGAAACCAAGTTGTATTACATAATCTAGATGTTTGGATAGTTGTAGTCTTTTATCTTCAGAGTCTAAAGCCACGCAGATCATCCGCAAGGTTGTTTGCTAAAAGAATGATGATTGCCTAAATTGCCATACATAGGTTGCCAAAGTAGATTTCAGGATTCCTTGCACTGAGTCATGAAATAGCTAAATTAATTCTACATGAATAAAGTAGCATGTCCCTTTGCATTAATAATTCCAATTACAATAGAAGCTATTTCATTTCTATGGAATTTTGTTTGGTATGATAGTCTCTTCTGCCTTTCTGTAAACTGTAAGCTGCCTCTTTTTAAAGTCTTTTCTCTTTGTATTTTAGTGTGTACCTATCCCACGTAAACCTGAATATTTAAGCTGTTAATTTGCTCTCATTTGACTTAGGAATGTCTGACTAGTTTCTAACACTTTAAAAATAATCTTCCTATCAAAAGTTGACAGTTTTCAACCTTCATTTTAATACTGCTACCACTTTGATACTTGTTCTTTAATTCTCAGAAAATTGGATGCTAAAATAAAAGCTTCTTTGCATTGTGTCAGTCTTTAGCATTGTCATGTGTAATTTCTGTTCTTTGATGCATCTGAAAGTTTTAGACTTTGTTTGTCATTGGTTTTGTTATTATACCCTGAGAAGTAAAAAATGAGATAAATTCTGAAGTTTCTGAAGTATGTGTCACGAAGGCAAAACAGTCATGAAAAGAACCAGATAAAGCAAATGATTGTATACTTTTGACTTGGAATCTGGCTAGATATTTTTGCTTTCAAACTTTATATCAGCCTTTTGAGCGATTCCAGTTTAATTTTCATTCTAGATGTATGACATCATGTGTCCCTGCACTGGGAAATTATGTCAGTAGAAATGATCTCATTGATTACAGTTTCCTCAGTTTTCCAGAAAGCTTTCAAGAGACTCCCTAACCAGAAGTTTAAGAAACTAAGCAACCATGGCACAAGTAGAAGGGTACTGAAAGGATGAACAGATTGCTAAAATTTAAAAAACAGAGAGTAGGAATAAATGCTAAGTTTTTGCAGTGGAGGAACATTGTCTTTGGAGATCTGCAATAGTCTATGCTGAGACCTCTTCACATAACACAGGTCTTGCACAACGCACATGACTTGTACCATAATAGAAAAGACTTGGAAAAGGGCTGTGCAGGGGTTTGGAGGTCTGATATTTCAAAAGAAGTAAGAATTAGGATCTATTGAATAATTTCAGAAGGATCTTCTGATGCCGAGTGATGAGACAGTAGAGTGGCAAATGAAATCCAGGTTACGGCAATGTAAAGTATGTTAGAATAGACTAGAACAGAATAATTCAGTGTGAAGGGACCTTCAACAATCATCTAGTCCAACTGCCATATTGTCCTTTTGAAAGACAGAAAGTCCCTCAGTATGTTTCCTTGATGCTTTCTTTGTTGCATCAAAATGCCGTTAAATTAATCTAGGGGGTTCACCTCCTCATGTTCTTTGTTGGCCTTATGTTTCTTGAGCTAGGTCTGTATTGTTAAATACTCAGCATCAAGAAGGTGCTCTTACTTTACCTTTGCATGTGTAAGCCTTACAGAATGTTTCCCAAACTCTTCATTTCCACTGTGGGAAGTGAGTTCTGTTGTTTCAGTGTAGCAATTTGTCCTAACATATGTATTGTTGTGTTTAGTCCTGTTAGGATCCCAGCATTTTACCAGAACTTGAGTGACCTTAGTAGCTGTGTTCTTTAACATCTCACCTCAGACATCTTGCTGTAAAGTCACATATCAAGCACTGCGCCATTCCCAAAGTCTGCAGTCACTTTTATGGAACTTTTCAAACCACCACTGTTCAATTGATGGTTGGGTAGTGCATGCTATCAGCTGTTGTTAGAATACTTATGTGAGCCCCTCAAAGAAAACCGTTTCTAGTCTATACATACATGAGATGAGATAGAAAAGGCAAGTCTTTTCTACGTATGTCTCTGTATCTGAAAGAAACTGATTGCAGGTGCCAGTGGTACAAAAATGGCAGTGGGCATGTTGTGCATTATGCAGTGTTAGTGGGGCAGGGATTAGAGCACTTCTCCCGTGGACACTACAAGGGAAGACTACAATCTTTTGTGATTAGGAAAAATACACCCTTTGTTAAAATGCACTTGTAAATTATGCAAGGAATGAACACCATTACTGGTAAGGAGAATTTTCTCGCTTGGTTTTGAAAACTACTATCTCAAGAAGGAGCTTCAAAAATGCAACTAAGCAAGAACATCAGGGTAAAGAAGGGATTGGAGATACAACAGCCCTTTCAGTTGAGAAGCTATGGAAGATGTTGGATGAGGGTAGAAAACAAACATTGGAGATAACTGTTGTTTCTTTGCCTAGACACAATGTGCTGTGTTTATGAATGCTGATAGGAAAATTCCCATATGTAATGCTGAATTAGAGTTTCACAGGCAGGAGCTTGATGAAAAGAGAATTTATTTTTAAGTCTTGAGTTAGGTCCTATGGTAAAAAGCTGTAAAGTCATTGGCTTTAGCTACAGATGCATGGAATATTTTGGTTTTATGCTACATTTTTTTGCATATTATTGTAAATTAGTTGGAGCAGTTAAAAAGTAAATATGACTTGAGCAAATTTTATCTTAAATGGAGTTCAATAGCTATTCATCAAATCAGATTATAATGTGGAAAGTAACATTTATTTTACAGACACTGGAAGATAATATGCTATTTACAGTTTGGGAAACTTCAATGAACTTACTTTTCTAAAAAATGTGAAGAGCTTTTCTAAGAATCTTAAATACCTTCTTAAGGAGACTGCTTGTTTTCTAGTTATTAAAATTTAAAAAAAGCTTGATGTCATATTGTAGCTGTGTAGGGTCCTGATGTTTCTTTAATTGTTCCTGTATTGTGACCTAGATTCTGGGCACATGCTGAGTAGCTATTAAGGCAATGAGGGAACTGGCAGGAGGATTGATGTGGTACACCAAGGACTTAATTTTTTTTGCCCTAAACTTGTCTGGGACTTCTATAGTTACTGCTTCTACCTTATAGGTTGACTGCAGTTCCTCTTTCCAGGCAGAACACCTGGAACATCCACAGTTTTCTCTGTTTGGGCCCTTTCTTTTTCTTTAAGGCTGCTGGTATGAGATTCTGTGACTGCTTTGCAGTCATAAAATCCTTTTCTGCTTTCCTCTTGATTTCGTAAGTGCTATAAGGAAAATGGAAAACATGCGGCAAACAGTCTGTAACCACCAAATTCTCTGCATTGCTATAGTTTGAGTAATTTATGAAAATTTTTAGCTTTAATTGATTTGAAGTCTGTAAATTTTTCAAAGCATACTAATTTGTAAAGCTTCCTTTTGGAGATTTTTTTAGTGTAATTTTTCAGTGGCTTCATAAGCTTCCTTCCTTATAAAATCAATATCCTCCTTCTTTTAATTATCATTTAATTTATTAAGTGAAACTGATATTTTTACATCGCTTATACAAAAGACTATTGTTTGTGATTATTAGCCCAGATTAATATAAATGCACTAGGCGGACTTTTAGTAGTTTTACTCACAAATTTATACTTTACATTTTTATTATCAGAGTTATTTGTGACAAGAATTTTCTTAGCAGTTCTGTAGAAGTCAGGATTTTCTAATGACTGTGAGCATGCCACCTTAAATTCAATCTCTGTCTTTTCTCTTGAGACTGAACGTTCGTTTCACAGTGGTTAAAAAGAAGCAAGATGACTAAGGCATCCAACCGTAATAAAAGAAAAGTTACAGATAGATAAAGGCAGGTCATCAGGTCTGTGATAACTGAGATAGACCCAACTCCCTGAAAAACTTACAGTATTCACATTCAGGGAAGCATTAATTTGGGGAGTTGAATGTTTTGTCACAAGGATGATATTTATGGATCCTTACTAAAGCAGGTGAAACCAAGAACTGTAATTAATTGCATGAGATTGGTTTAGGAATGAGGTGTGAGATTTGTTATTACTTGACATTGTTACAGATGCTGCGTTGCAATCTACTGAATACAGGGAAGCGTCCTTCAGAGGTAGCCAGTTATCAGTAGTGCTTCTTCTGCACCAAACACATTAAATATGTATCTCAATGTTTGAAATGATTATTGGTTCTGAGGGAGTGATACAGGACCTTCACTGCGTTGATAATCGAAAATTACCATTTCAATAAGACAAAAAAAACCCCCCATAGCTCATTTATGCTTAGTTATCTTTTGGGAATGCAAAGTAAGTTTAAGGTGTTTTTTTTTTAACTTCTGTTCAGAAGAAATTGACACGCTATTAGCTGCCATATGTGTGTCCATCTGTTTGTCTTGCTATTTTTTAGCTCATCTTGCTAATTGAGTCCTTTGCCCTCCTCTGGACCTGTTCCCTGGGCCTACACAGAACAAGAGGTTGATTTTATGTGGCATTTCCAGTAAAAGCATTTGAAAAAATGATTTTAAGATAGTTATATTTTTCACAGAGGAATGTAAGTAAGCATGTTAATTTTACTATTTACTAAGCATGGAAGTGGGATTATGAATCTATCTTTGCGTGTCATATTTATTTTCTTAATGTGCCATTTAAAAATTTATACAGCTCAAAATATTTCCGTTAATTATGTTGAATTTTTTGTTATAATTGAGTGTGTAACACTGATGCTGTAAGTAAATATGAATTACATTGAAATATTTTCTTCATATATTTTTGGTAAACCATAAAATAATTAACAAATGCAAATTACCTGCTTATCTTTATTAGTATAAGAAGAAGATTTAAAGTGGAGCTGGCTATTTGGGAATGTATGGGCCATATGCAAATCATTGTTCCAAATGTTGATGATTACTTTAAAAGAAAGCAAGCTGTCTAAGGTATAGGCTTACTTTAGGAAAATGCCACAAGTAGAAATAATAGTACAAAACAAACAAAAACCACTGATGTAATCCATGAAACCATACTAATATATTTGGTGTATCTTTTTGAAAATTGTCTTGCTATATGGACCAAACAGATAATTAAATGGACTGCGGTTATGTGAAAAGTTAAACTTATGCTTACACTTACGTTTGCCAGTGATCCCACTGCAATCTAGGAAGTACAACAAATATATAGTCTAATTCACATGCATATCCCTGCAAAATGGTGGCTTGAGAAACCAACTTCGTCACTATGAGTAATTTGGAGTAACACAGTGTAACAACTAAAGCTTTCTAATTAGTCTTAGAATTATTTAATGTAACTGTGAACGTTAAACCAGGTTAAAATTTATGGTGTGTCGTCTGTGGTATTTTGCCTGGCCTAAAGTGTAAAGTACCAACGTGCAGTATGGATAGGCAGACTTAAAATCATAGAATCATGGAATACTTTGGGTTGGAAGGGAGCTTTAAAGGTCACCTAGTCCAGCCTCCCCTGCAATGAGCAGGGACATGTTATTTAGAAAAATCTAGCAGAACACTTAAAATTTTACAGGGCGTTCACATAAATGAGATTTTTTTTATTTCATTCTTTTTATTGAAGCAATAGGAATATAAAAGGCCAAAGTGGCCACGGGCGAGCAGCAGGTGCTTCCCCCCTACGCCTCTTCAAAGAAAGAGGCAGAGGAGGGTAAAAGAGACTTAAAAGTTTAGAGGGAACTAAACTACTTTAATGAAATATTAATAATAATAAAAAGGAAATAATGAAATATATGCAAAACTGTATCAAGCTCCCAGGATGACAATCATGACACCAGCTGGCACTGGGGCAGTCTCAGGCTGGACTCAGTGACGGACGGGAACTGGATTCCGGATCTGCATTCAGGATCAGAATCAAAGGCAGAAGAACAGACAGAGTCCTCCTCAGATGTTGGCCATTGAAGGAAGAGGCTGACCCTTTGATCCCTCAGCTTTTATACTGAGCATGAGGCAGATGGGATGGAATCCCCTGTCGGTCAGTTTTGGGTCACCTGTCCTGTCTGCTTCTCCCTGCAGGTGGGACCCCACTATGCTTTTCTGCTTCCGACCCTCCAACGGGGCAAGTAACCAAGTTATCTGGCCTTGGGTGTTATAGCCATAAGTATGGGTAAGAGCCTCTCTGAATACCATCTCTTGGCATCAACTATAAACATAGGTCTTATCACTCTGAGAGCGAACATTGTCTGCACAATATGCTGTTAATTCCAGTAGTTAGAAGAGGCCCAGCTAAAAAGTAAAGTTACTGAATAAAATTGGTCCTGTTTTACCTCAAACCAGGACAGCCAGCTAATCAGAAATTGATTGCATATTTCTTTAAAGTCCATATCACAAAGCCAACGTATAATGCTTATTGCAGACCATTTCATATATATCTCTGTATCCCGATCCACATCCATTTGATTAAAATGCATAGATGTAATATATAGCGTCTTACATGATTTGTACGTTCTAAGACATGGTTTGAGGATTAACCAAGCATCTATCCAGGACTGCCCACATATTTATGTCAGATTATCTGAACACGAGTGAAGAAACCGCATCATTACCACCAATTTCATTAAGAGAAGGCAGCTGGTACTCGCCAGAGAACCACTGACTGGCAATGAGACATGTATTAAATGTATTCTCTTGCAGTGAAAGACGGGAAGGATACAAGATTCTTGCAATAAATGGGGATATAAAATGCTACTTGACCAAAGAGAAACAATTATATGCAGGAGAATCTTTTTATCTATTGGCCTCACTTGTAGAGGTTACATTGTATGATTAAATGGGTCTACTAATTTCCTGTATCATCTTGGGGAATGTGTTACTGGAAAATGTTCAGTGTGTACAGATTTGTTGCTCACAGATGTAGCCTTCCAAACCTTAACGGCTATTCTCCTTAACCTGCAACCTGCATGTTAAGCGTCAAAAGCAGAAGCGGAATCTGCATACAGCAGATAGCTTTATTGGCTACAATACAGCANGCAGAAGCGGAATCTGCATACAGCAGATAGTAGTTGTAGCCAATCTGTCTACTAAAATAGCAGCCTCAAAACATTACTTCTTTGTTCAGGGTATGTCTCTTGTGGCAGTGAGATTAGTTCCGTTAGTTGATCTCAGAATAATGTCGGACTTTCCTACAGTACTTTACCACCTGGTCTTCTCCTGGTCTCTCAATATATGGCCTTCACATGAAGCGTCGTTACAGTCTGCCCTAAGGACAGTGACAGCAACAGTCCAAACACTTTTTCGTTCAACTCCTTCAAAACAGTTTCTGAATATGTAACCTGAAAGTGAGTCATTGTCTTCATGTCTTGTAGTCACTTGGCCATCCATGTTGCTGCAGGAAGAATATTCATATGTGCTGCTGGATGCTGAATATCACAAATGCAACACCCAGTTTCTGTCTTCCCTGACTTCCCAGTCTTCAGCTACTGACATATTCAGGGACCCTGTCATGGAAATTAGTATGGCTAGAGGCAACTTCTGTTCTATCCCTTGGGTGTCAAAGTGCCAATCCCTCCTTGATTCAGTCTTAAAAATTTAAGGAAAACACAAGGATCCAAAAATACTGTGTCTCTTCCTGTACCATTCTCTGGAGAAAATCTGAATATAGTATTGGCCAGAACTTTTCTTCTTGAACTGTTTCAGTAGCCAAAAAACCCCACCATCCTTTTTTTTTGCTCTGCCCTGTGGCAGCCAGTAGAGACTTGTGGGGGAATTTTGGGAAATATCTGTGTATATTGTGACATGCTGCATAGCTGTTTTTAAAATGCAGTTTCATTCATTTTTTTCTTCTTTTGGGGCTATTTTATAGCAGGCAGCCAAGAAGTATTAAATTTTATAAGAAATAAGAACTACTAGCTATTGATAGTAAACCAGTATGTTCTTGACTTTAGAAAAAGCTTTAAATCCAAGCACATTAAGCACAGTAAATTAGGAAAGAGAAGTATATTAAGTATCTACTAGAGCTTGTTTGAGAATATAAAAATTAAGTGGTCTGGTATTGATGTTTTTGTCAAGCCCAGAATCAAATTTTAAGGATCCTATGAGGCAAATAAAAACAGTTAATTATAAAGTCTAACACTAGCCATAATTAAAGAAAAAGAGCCCCAAAGATATGTGTACATTCTGAAAATCTGAAAGGCTTGGCACTGACTACTCGTATCTCACTGGTCATCCTTTAAGGCCTCTTCCTATCAATATTCCAGGAAACATAGAATCATAGAATGATTAGAGTTGGAAGGGACCTTAAACATCATCTAGTTCCAACCCCCCTGCCATGGCCAGGGACACCTCCCACTAGACCAGGTTGCTCGAAGCCCCATCCAGCCTGGCCTTGAACACTTCCAGGGATGGGGCATCCACAATTTCACTGGGCAACCTATTCCAGTGCCTCACCACCCTCAGAGTGAAAAATTTCTTCCTGATGTCTAATGTAAACCTACCCTCTTTCAGTTTAAAGCCATTCCCCCTCGTCCTATCACTACATACCCTTGTAAAAAGTCCCCCTCCAGCTTTCTTGTTGGTGCCCTTCAGATACTGAAAGGCCACAGTAAGGTCTCCCTGGCGCCTTCTCTTCTCCAGGCTGAACAACGCCAACTCTCTCAGCCTGTCCTCATAGAAGAGGTGCTCCAGTCCTCTGATCATCTTCATGGCCCTCCTCTGGAGATGCTCCAACAGGCCCAAGTTGTTTCCTGCTGAAGGGTCTGATCTGTGACTTGGCTTTATGTTTGGCATTGCAACTGTTTGCTAATAGCTGGTGGACTGGGTGTTTGACTGCACAACTGAAAAGCAGCCTGCCTAGGTGGTATAGTTATCCCGAAAGTAAACAAGATGATCGTATGAAGCAGGATGCAGTTGTTCTCGCTTTAGCCGATGCAAAGCCAATTAAGTGTGAGGAGTAAGGTTGTAAAGTAAAATGTTGTGACTAAATATCAGGGAAAAGGACCTTTAACCAGAACAACTGTTACATTGTCTAGTTATTCCTAAAATATTATGAATCACAAGTTCACTAAAGGAGAAACTTAGGTATTTGTTGTTGATGTTTATTATTAAAATCAAACCAGTTGTCTCCTGTTTTGCACAGTGAGGGCAGCTGAGTAGAGCCTACTTCATTTTGTTGCCCATTTCTGTGCTTGGCTTTTCTTTATTTTTTTTTCAAAACAGCCTGTCAGAATGGGATGCCCAATTATAATAAACATTGCTCCAGAAAGAATGTTAGGCACGCTTTTATTTCTTGTTTAAACTAATTCGGCTATTTATTTTCCAAGTATATTCTAACTTTGCTTAATAAGGTAGGTTGTCAGATTCTTAAAGGCTGCCAGAATTAACAATTTATATCTGTCAGTTTTAAGTCAACACTTTTACTATAGTTACTCTGCTTGCTGTGGTTGCCCACAGTTCAGCCTCGTGAATAACCCTTAAAAATACTAGATAATTACACTATTCCCATACCTAATTTATGCATTTCAATTAAACAAGAAATAGCTTATGGTCTATTCCCTGGTTGATTATAGTTTCTTCTATATTAAAAGGGCTACACTTATAATTTACTTGCTTATGCCAGATGGCAAGTCCCTAATTAAATACACTTCTCATGTGCCTAATTTTTCTGCTTGCATTTTGGCAAAGCTAAAATCTCAGTAGGGCCAACAGATTGTTGGGGTATATTATTAACATTAATAATTGTTATTTTTACAGTCTTTGTAGTGAATGATAGCTCAAAAAAGATCTGATGGATCAAGGGCTGTGACTTAACCTTTGGTACTAAAGGTCTACCTCTATACAATTCAGAACTTCAAACCGCATTCTTAAAGATGATTTGCTGTACACTTCTACTCTTGCTCTTTATAGGCTGTTTGAGTTTCTTCCACAGAAGGTTGGAGCACAAATTGCTATTTTATTATGGTGATTAGTGAGAAAGTTTGTTTGTGCTTTTTCTGCTTCCTTTCCATTGGCCTTCTTTTTCTCTTGCTAGAACATCACTAGGGGTGAAAACTCGTGAGGATCTCAGCTAAACGCTGAGCTTCCATTGTCTGCCTGATGAGGACGATCATCTTGATCCAGAAAAGTGACGCTGGATTAAGTACATCAGTCTGGTATTCTTAAATATGGTTCAGTATAGGGTCTCCATGGAGTGATCTCAGGAAGTAATCAATTAAATTGTATTTTAAAATATAGCTGTATTTTGTTAACCGAAGATTGCCCAGACCTTCAAGGTGAGGAATTCTTTCTGTGAACTGTTTTGCTGGGTTGACTCCATACCTGTGTGGTACAGGTCTAAACTGACCTTAGTAGTTTAGAAGTGAGGGACTCAGTTCCAGAGTGAAAAATGGAAATGCTACAAATACTGTGTACTTCTAGTTTCCAAAATAATAGCTTATGTATATGTGTTTTAGGCTGCTTTACTTTATAGCACTAAAAATGCTTTTTATTGTGCCTTTTCTCACCACCCCCTCCCCCATTTTTCATATTTTAAAATGCTAAGGCTTTTTTCCCTGACATTCTTTTAGTGAGTCATAGGGTGTAGTATGATTTGGAGTGCAAAATTAAGAGTAATCTACTTCAGAACAGTTTTACAATGGCAACTTGTAAAATGGAAAGTCATTAATCATTCAGTGTTTTATAGCATAGTTTTAAAGGAAAAGTAAAATGCTTTGGGAACACAGCTTTTTCTTGGCTACCAAAAAAAACCCACAGGAGATAATCAGTATTGGATAAAAGCTTTTCCTACACTGTCTGCAAGAAATTATTTCATTCAGTAACAGTGGAAATATGTCTGGTTTCAGAGAACATGTAAGTTGGTTATAATGTGGCATATACTGTGCAAACTGTTGAAGAAAAGTGTATCCTTTTGTCCATTAGCTAACTCATCCTACTGCATACGATGCTAATGTGAACATAGGTGGGTATGGCAGATTGCCTAACTTGGGGGCTTTTTGTTGTTCTTACTTGCTGTGTTCCATTAATAAGAGTGACCGAATCAGGTAAGACCTCATGGAAGCGGCGAAGGTTGTTCATTCCTTAAGACATTGAAAAATACTCCAGAAAAGACAATTTCAGAAAACACAAGTTTACCAAGGAGTGAAAAGGCAGAGAGAAACACAGCAAGGGTCTAGGAGCCTGCAGCTCCAGAGGAACAGTCAAGAGGAGAAATTGCTGCAAAGGCCACAGAGCTGCAAATCAGATTTCACAGGTGATAAAATGGAAAGCTCCTTGATTCTGGAGGAACCTTCTGAATTTTCTGCAACTCATAAAATTACTGAGGGGACAGACATCAGGCCTGAAAGCAAGGATTCTTTTTGAGCAAGGGTTCTCTTTGAACAAAGAGAAATGGGCAGGAAATGACTTGTTTATAAGCTTTTCTCTATTTGTATTCTGCCTTACCTGGCTGCTTCCAGGTTCTCTATTTAAAAAACAAAACCAAAAAAAGTTATGTTTTATAGTGTAATTAAGATGCAAAAACTTTTGGTTTACTTGGAGGAGCTCACTGTAAGAGAAAGTTTTAAGCAGATCCACTTCAAAGTGCTGTTTTGTATGTGTAAATATAAAGACAAATTGTTTAGAAGTAGGTCACATAAAGTCATACGACTTTCTTATATAGCTGAAGCCTTCATTATTCCTGTTTGTCTTTTACACTGAATATTCATTAGAATGTGTGAACACAAGCAATCATGTAAAATGAAAAATTTTAAAACTTGTTTTTTCTAGATTATTGCTAAATAAGATTTAGGGTATAGATTCTGTATATGCTTGTTTTGTTCACTCATTGATTTATACTAACATCCTCCTTTCTCTTGGAGCAAGATTTAGTTACATAAATGACCATATTTTACATATTAGCTAAAACATACCTTTGGGTTAACTCCTCCTTCAATTTTATTTATTTTCCTCTGTTTTGTTCTGTTAGCTTTAAATTTTAGTTAATTTTTTGGAAGTACTTCTGAGGTTTTGAAAGCTGAACCTGTGCAACAAGAGAAATTGAAGTTCTCTTTAGGACTCATAAGACATTATTAAGAATGTATTCATCTAATTTATACTAGCTAAACAGCCAGTCTTACTCTTTCTCTCTCTGTAGTCTGTAGTCTGTAGTCTGACCATCCCACAATAACTTTTTCCAGTTGTTTAACAGGGAAGAACCACTGTATTAACACTATATCTTTTCTCTTAAATATTTAACTAGTGTTCCATCTTTTTATTACTGTTACTGATGACTGCAGTTTTAAGAAAATTAAAGTAATATAGGTTCCTCCTATGGAAACAATTCAGTAGTCAGTTGCTCCAAATATAAAATTGCAATCCACTAAACCTTTCTGGGCATTGAGTCTGTCAGGGAATGAGCTCTGGGACCATGGTTCCTGTTACAGTGTCCTGGCCAGAGCACTGTAATTTTCATATTTTCACTTCTCTTCTTCTAAATCTTTTGGAACAGGAAACATTTTTCTTGTGTGCCTTAACTATTTATTTTTTTTATTAGCTCCTGTGCTTCCTTTCTTTCTGGGAAGATGCATGCTGGTACTGAATGAAAAAAACTATTCTAACTAGTGAAGTAGACGCTGAGTATCTGTGAATAGGGAAGGAAACAAGAAAAATGAAAGGACATAAAAGAAATAGGAAGAAAACAGAAGAGAGTTGGTAAACTCTCATTCTCTAGGGTTTGTACCTGTACAAACCTTTATGCAATATGAGAATATGGGTACAGATGCAGAGTTTCCAAGACCTATTATACCTATTCTACCATGGAGGGTCAGTCATTCAGTTTTCTGTTTTATACAGCCACTTATACTGGGTGATAGCCATGTATTTCACTTGAATTCTTCAGAGTTCAGATATCCCAAGGCAGAAGACTAGTCTACCCTGCTGTGGATGTTTAGGGCGTTTGGGCTTTTCGGTTTTGTTTTTAGTGAAGGACAAGTGGTGTAAAAGGGAATATCATGACCAAAGAACATGAAACATGGTTCTCTGTTGATTGTCAGTGTTGCTGACATCTGTTGTAGAAGTGATTTGACAGACTGTACCAAATACAACTATAAGTATACTATTCTGCCTGTTACAGAGTGCTTGCAGATGGAGCTGTGAGTAGGTACGTAGTGAATCATACCCTAAAATAAAAATCCTAATGCACAAAATAATGAACTTATTATGTTGGGTTTTTTTTCTCCCCAGTATTAAGTTAGGCAACATCTGTTGCCTTTAGAATACTACTACAGCAAGATCTCTCCATTGTGTCTTCCAGTCTGCATGCAAGCTGCAGACTCCAAATTAGTCTTTCCCTCCTCAACTGGACTCTTTGAAAGGGTCTACAAACCTGAGCTTGCTTGTTTGCTCTTAGAAAAGCAGTTTGTGCCATCTTACATCTATTTTAGTTCACCTGTCAGGCTCATCTTCGCACAGAGTCGAGCAGTGAGCACAAAGTACACATGCAGCTTTTCACTTGCTGCCTCACTACTTAACTTTTTGAAAGGGTCATACCGAATTAAACCCACAGAAATTAAATCGTTTTTAATCAAATTGGGTGAAGAGGCAATCCAAGCAGAAGATCCAAGAGAAGGAGAAGTATGGCAGCAAGGAGCTGAACCAGAGGTTGAAATACTGCTAAGATGATCAGGCAATAGACCCACAGCCACCTGTTTGTGCTCATAGATGGGAAAAACTGCTAGAAAGCATACACAAAGACCTGCTGTGCACTGGCACATTGGGGAGTTGGATACTTATAAGTCCTTTATTTTCATCTTGTCTTGCATAGTCATTTTCAGATTTTTCTGTTTTAGTTTATTCTTGTTCATACTCTAATAAAACGTAAATATTCTGAGTTTCAAAGCTGTTTTGAACCTCCGTATACATATCATTGTGATGCAACGGTGTAGGCAGATCTCCCTTAAAGCCTTGTATATTTGGGGGTCCTGTGTTTATATTCCAAAAGGTTCTTATTGGAGTATTTTCCACCTTGTTTAAGTAATTATTTAAAGCAATGACTTTTATAGCTTTACTAGGTACAACAACTGCCGTCGCCTGCGGGTCCCTGTACCGCCGCGGCACTTCCCTGGCTGAAAAAGCACAGAAAAAGCCCTTTTTTCGCTCAGAAATTTTTAATTTAATTATTGCTGATCTGTTCTCACTGGTACGCTGGTCTCTTCTCCCTGGCATCCAGTGACAGGATGCGTGGTAATGGTGCAGAGCTGCATCACTGGAGATTCAGAGTGGACATTAGGAAGCACTTCTTTACTGAGAGGGTGGCCAAACACTGGAACAGGCTGCTTAGAGAGGTGGTCACTGCCCCAAGCCTGTCAGTGTTAAAGAGCTATTTGGACAATGACCTTAGTAACACGCTTTAACTTTTGATCAGTCCTGAATTGGTCAGGCAGTTGGACTAGATTATCATTGTAGGTCCCTTCCAATTGAAATGTTCTAGTCTAGTCTAGTCTAAAATAAAGCTAAAATGTCTTCTTATTATTAACTGTAAAATTCTTGTGTAGTACTTTATTTCTAAGATAAACTCTGTTTTCCATAGAGGCTAGAATATTATTCTTTTGCCCTAAATGCCCTTTGCTTATCAAATCCTTATCACACTCTTTAATCATATCACAGACTTGCAAAGTATCTAAAAAGTTAGACAAGCTGATAGGGATAGGACTAAATGGCTTCTATGTCTGTTTTAGTTAGATGAATCAGTTAAACTGATACATGATAGTCATTGTCTTCTCCACCATTCTGTTGTCTTGTACTTTGAGGGATTAGCAGATGTTCTTGAAATCTTGTAGGTATACACAGAATTTTTGTAAAAATTCTAATTTTAACATTGCAACAGAAATATTTTTATTATTTTTCATGTAGATTTTTGACTAATATTTATTTCTCATTTACAGTAAACTGTCCTGCCATGAGCATTTGCAGTCCAAACAGGCATTGGGTGTCCAGTGTTTCATTTGAGTTCCACAATTTTAAGCTCAGTGGATTTTGGTCCATCACTTGTAAGATGTTGTCAGTTAAAGTAGTCAGGAGGGCAGTTCAGGAATATATCTTGTTCTTTCCCCATACTCATGAAAACTTGTCCTTTCTCTTTCCATTTTTTGCATTTAAATAGGAAGACAGCTGCCTTCAGATGATACAGAACTCACTAACAGTGGCTCTTGCTTCAGTCCTGCTTCATGAGAACTTCAGAAGATACTAACTGAGGTATTTATTTGTTCTTTTCATTTTTAGAATTTCTACTTTGCAGATATTAGATAGGTAGAAGAGCAGACAAAAGACATAATGAATCTAGACCAAGAAGAGTAATCATACATGGAAAATAACACGAAAATTCTGTCCATAAAGAGAGCTACTGGGTGATACAATCTAATCTCTTTCTATAGCTGGGCACAATGTCAGTCAATCTTTTTTTTATAAATTGAGAAATCAAATAATTAGAAATATGCCAAAAGGAAACATATTAAAATGCAGTTAAAATATTGCTTTTGGGGGGACTTCTATTCAGGTTTATGTGTTCCTCTGCTTTTCTCCAAGAATGGACAAAAGAGTTTGCAGGAAATCCCTAGACGTGAATACCCAATCATCTATATAATGACTGAATAATGAACCCTTCCAAACTATCTGGCATTTATAGGTTTCTTCCTCTAATACTTACAGGGAGTTTCAATTACAGAAGAGCTTTGGTGTTAACACAATATACAAATGCTTTCATCCCAGTTTATCTTTCCTAAATCCATGAGATTAAGTATAAAAGCTTTTTTAAAGATATTGATAAATATTTTATTATGAAAAATATTTGTCATTTTTGTCAGATAGCAGTGAATTAATTCCTTTGTATAGAAAAGAACTTCTCCATTTGTATATGTAAACAGACTCTGATAAAGGATTAATGGCCACAGAATTCATAAAGGGAAAAAAGTATCTTGTAAGCCTGTGATCAGTTGGATTTGTGTCGGTCCTAAATTTATGATTTGCAGCTGTTAAATGTCTGATAGGAGCTTCATGATCTGAAGCATGATAACAATGTGAGTGTATGGCTAGAAAAAAGGAAACATTGTGCTTTGGGAAATGAAATTGTCCAAACATATGGATAATGATTATAATGCTTCACATAGCACAAAACTTTTATTCTGTAAGTCTTATAAATGTATGTTTTAATGCTTTTTAAATTGCAGACAGCTACCAGCACAGATTCTAAAATATTGTATGTTGAACGGAAAGTCTTTTGGTCAGTGTTTGTATAGTCAGTCTAATGTAAGCAGTGCCAGGCTGGAATTCTTGTTTCTGCATTTGAGAACTCAAAGCTTAAATAGCAATGAAAAAAGATCTCTCATAATTCCTGTAATAGATGCAACTTTTTTTTTAATAGCTCTTGGTAATTATATGCATCTTTCTTAAATACCAAGAATGGCTTAACCTTTTTGGAAAGATTGGTAATTGTTAGTGTAGTTATTGTATAAAATTCATACGTACTATTACATGTATATTATAATATATGTATTTCCTTTTTTTAAAGAGACTTTATATACCAGCTAGTAAAGATTATAGTTAGAGTAATTTTAGCATTAAAATTAAAAGTTTTCAGAAAAAACGACTATCAAAATTCAGTTGTATGTTACATATGGATTCAGAAAAGAAAGCAGAAGTCTTTTTGTTTCTAATTGTGCATTGTGTGCTGTTAGCAGCTGACTATGTTAATAGTTTTTACATGCAGCTTCTATGAAGAGCTGCATATTCTCAGATTTTAATAAAGCAGTTGGCGTTATGTGACAGGTTGGGCCATTTTAGTATGGATTGTGGATTGGTTATGTCTTACAGTGGGGCAGTTCATTTCTGGAGTCAGTACACAGCTATTTTAGCAGTAGAATTAGCCGCTTATGTCACAGATTATAATTAGCTGTGTCTGTATGCCAAAGCAACAGGATGGAATGCAAAACACAGCCAAACATGTGAACGAATTTTCTTCCAGTGATATTTGGCCAGGCCTAAAATATCTTCCACTCCAGATTTGAAAGTAGTGGAAAAGTTAGACAATTCTCTCTTGGGAAGAGACTGATTGTAGTTTATTCAGAAGTCCAAATTGATTCAGATCTCTAAGGTAAGTAGCTTTTTTTTTAATTTCTTTTTTATATCTGTATTAAGATATTAGCATATTAATAATGGATTTGGTTTTTGTTTGTTCTTTACTTATTACATGGATGTATTGAGCTTCTCCCCCGTCTCATTTTCTGTGCAACGTTTCAGGCTGATTCTGTCCTCATTTAAGGATCACGTTAATGCTTATGTGATTTATTTTAGGACCTAAATTTAAGTGTTCATTTTTATATACTATTATTATTTGAGATTCTGGTAGTTTAATTATACTTGGTTTTACAATTAAATGCAGTATTAGGTTGCATAGTTTAAACTTGCACTTGTGTAATAATAAGAAGCTAACTTTTTGTACTTTTAAAATCTTTTACAATATCATATTACTGTACTTGTATAAATATCTGATTTGCAGTTGTAAACCTCTGATGTTTGTAGTTCTAAATTTTTCTCAGTTTATCTATCACATACTGAAAGTTAAATTAATTAAATTCTTTAATAAAGAATGTATCCGTGCTTCTGTTGAACACTTCTTTCTGACTTGACAGTGTGATAATAACCTTCCATCGGAGGAACTCAGAACCAAAGTCAGTTCTAACTTCTGTGAAGCATACTCAAATTAATATGGAGTGTCCAAATATGTGTATATAGAACTCCTTTTACAAGTTTGTAATCTCCTTGAATTCAAATACATTTTCTCTTGGATAATTTCACTGACTGAAAGAAAATTACTAATTAGGTATCAGTTGGTTACTGATTGATTATCAAATAATTTATTGGATGATATTTGGTGTCTCTCCACCAACAGGTGCTCACACGGCATATTGTATCATGCATCAGAATGAGCACATAAGTTCCTAAAACAGGATATTGCCAAAGTGTAAGAATGTGATTTGACTGCATCAACACCAGTCAACTAGGCTCCTTTTATAGAGAGATGGGTGGTTTCACCTTATCTGTCTTAAATCTCATCCTACTTGAGGAGGAGATGAGTCATGTCCTAGAAGTGTCTGCCTCTCTCCGTTGTCTGTGGAGGGGGCCTAGGTAAGTATGGCTGAAGTTACCTGTGTTTGGTGAGATGAATTCTGGCCTGCATAGCCACATCCAAATAAGTAATCCATGTGAGTAAACTATAGTAACTTTGTGCCTTAGAGTTCTGAAGGTTTGCAGTCAATTAAGATTTTGGAAGTTTTGGTTGTGATGCATAGTCACAACTGGTGCCACTTTGGCTGAGATGAATGTCCCTTTATCTTCTAAACAACTGTGATATTCATATATTAGATATAGACTTCCTTTCCAGTACATAATGAAGAACAAATGGTCCTAGAATAACACCAAGGGGTAAGAACCACCGTGTAGAGTTAAATTAAAAATAAAAGGATCTAAATTAAGACCAGCATTAGAGGGAACCATTTAAAATCTCTTTTCTAAACCTTTACACTTTTGCTAGTAACGTGCAACCTCTTCCTGGTTAAAAAAAAAGTGGTTAAAAGCAGGTTATATTTTAGGTTTTGTTTGTAATCGTAAGGCTTTAGTAACAATATGAAGATACAATATTCATCCTTACTGTAATAGGTTTGTAATTATACACATGTGTGACTATGCTTAGTGTTGAGAATACTCATGCAAGAATGTATGTTTTAAGTGAAGTGAAAAGAGTTTTGGAGCAACAGTTGAAAGAAAGAAATGGATATAGTGTATCATACAAACCGGAACATCTGTCAAAAGGCACAGAAAAGTTGGGTGTATGAAGATCCTCTTGCTTGAATAGCCTTGTGAGATTTATTCCTTCCTTTGAAAAGTAGTGCCTTTTACATGAAATACAAATCCCAGGTCCAGACCTCTTACAGTTTTTAATTATTTCCATGACTTGGAATTCAGTAAGCTGGATTTCCTGTGGACTTATTTCTCAAAGTTGATTGTCTTAGGTGTTTAACGAGCAGTGACTGTAGGTTTTCTGTAACAGAGACATTTACAAGGTCTATCTCTCATACAGGTTTTCTGATATCTAATAAGGTCTTGCCCATTGCAATCTCTCAGTGGAGACATAAATGGGGTTCCTTCTTCTCTCCTCTGTCTCATTTTCAGAAAGTTTGTAGGAATGTAGTATTTGAGACCTCTACTTGTCTGTTGAATTTGGTTGAAATTGGCCAAGAAGCTCAAAAGCTATTGTAGGAGCGAGAGAAACGAATGGGAGACAGATGATTTAGACAGTGACATAGAGGTGGATGCTTTTTTATTTATTAAACCAGGCTAAAAGCATCATGGCACTTTGGATAACAGGTTAGTTCAATATCCTGGTTAAATTTTCATCTTGGGTAACGATATTCTCACTATATAATTCATCTGTAACTGTGGCTACCTGGGCCAGTCTTCTCATTAAACCTCTCTGTTTATCTGCCAAAAGCTGTTAAACAGCTGCTGCATTCCATGCTATGGTTGGTTATGTTTCTGTGGTGGATGAAGTACTACTTCTGTATAAGAATGCGAAGAAGAATATAAACTGAAGTACATCAATAGTTTTAAAAATGGAGTATGGTATGTGCTAAGCATTGGACATTGCTGGTATTAGCCATAAAACACATGGTTTTCACTAAGACGTTGATTTGTGTGTATGCATATGTATATTCTGAATGTTGTCTGTAAGAATCACATATCTATGTATTTTTAATAATGGAATGTAGGGGTGGAATCATCTTGTAGTAATGCCTGTTAAAACTCTTCAGTTCCTCCTTGTTTGCTGTGTGGTCAGCGCTCCGAAGAACATAAGTCTTAGTACCTTTTCTTCACCTTAGCTTTTTCCAGTAGTGCGAGTGGTAGATACTAAATTTTATACAGACTTTTTGCATTATTGGCTTATTAGTTATGGATACTAGTTGCTTTCAGAAAAGGCTGCTGTGTAGTGTACATTGGCCTCTGTTTCACGTTAAAAGTTTCATGGAGGTCCTACTTTGAATTTCATAGCTGTTAGACCTGGCTCTGAGGAGCTCACAGCCTCTGTCAGTGATGGCTGCTGAGGGAAGGAGACGGCTCTGCAAAGTTCCACTGCACCCAATTTTCTCAGGTTTGAGGAAAAGGAGATTGAAGTGAGGGGCAGTAATAAGTAAATAAAAAACATGTTCTGGTGATTCCAAGACTGCTGAAAGCAGAATAAAATGGAGGTGGTTCTTAAAAAATAAATGTTCTGGCATGAAGCTGAGTCAGCAGAGAGCAGCTGTGGCAATGGACCCTAACCACAGACCAGGCTGCATTAGTGAGGCTGCAGATAGCAAGCTGCATCTGAAGGTCTGTTCCAGTCCAGCTTTGAACTGGAACAGAAGATCTGCAGAGGTCCATTGCAGCTTTTTTTTTTTTTCTGTGATTCTCAGAATTTTTTTGGAAATATTTTCTTGAATATTCCCTTTATTATTATTATTTACTTACTGGTCTTGATTACTCCCCCAGTTGTCTTACTAGCTGATCCAATCTGCAATGTTTCAGATTTTGTGTCTACTTTCAATATAAGGAGGCATCACAGTTTACCAAATTGGATATGTCATGGAAGATCGGTAGCTTGCAGTATACTCAAGTCCCTAATGCACCTGCACAAAGTTCCTATAAATCATTAAGACCTGACTGTAATGTTGGACTTGATTTTTACTTGGAAATACAAGGAAGGAAATGGACAGATTCAGAGTTTAAAGCCGAAAAAGTAACAGTATTATTTTAATATCAGCATTCTATGGTTCCCTGTGAGCTGAAAAGTCACTGGAGGATATTTGGGAGACTGGCAGAAAAGGTTGTAGTTATTGTTTGCCCGAGTGAAATTTTTCATGGTAGGGATAAGAAAATGATAAGGTAAATTTCCATATGTGGAGGAGGAAGAGGTTGATTGGAGTTTGGCCTGAGTGCCAAACAAGAGAGGGAGTGCATGGTGAACACTCCCTAAAGTCAGCATGGATGAGGCAGACGAGGCTGCATCAAGTTTGGTTCCCTCCGCATTCCTGTAATAGTATCCTGATAAGCTTTGTACCTTCATATTATACCGCAAGGGTTCTAGCACGTATTCTGGTTCCGCAAAAAGACAGTCATATTTGAGGGCTAAAGAGGTGAAAGTTTACCCAGAGGGCACTCAGAGCCAAGTTTTGTGTAGTATGGATGGATGTAGTATATTTTATGGAGATGGAGCCAAACTTTCTGTAGGATGGGCAGCAAGACCAGGAGATGGTAGTCTTATGCTGCCCATGCTACTTTTCAGGCTATTTTTCTAGTCTCAAATGCTCAAATAGACCTGATGAAGGGCCTATATGCCAAAAAACTTGTCTACCTTTTCAGTCCTACTGTTTGGTATAATAAAAGATACTTTTACCCACAAAATTTTCTTCCTTGTAACATTCTACTTGTAGTTTTGGTGTGTTATGGTAGGTATTTTCCATTTAATGAAAGTACTGAAGAAGGCTTCTGAAAACTGTTATCTTGCTTAAACAGAAAGCTGCATTATGAAATAGTATATTTCATTCTGCATGATTTCATGAGTCATTTAGTAATTATGTTCAATGCATGTGTGACGATAATGCTTTCAAACAGAAACGCAGTTCTTATACTCATAAAATTGTATAAGACTTTATTAATGTATTGTCATAACAGAGAAGAAACAGCTTGTAAGCTATATTTGATAAAACCCCTGTTTGTGTTTATCTGAGTACCCCACATTTTTTTTAATTGTATATTTCATTGACATTCTGTTAGTAACAATTTTCACGATCTGTGAAAAGTGCTTTCTTTTTTTACGTTTAGATTCATATATTTTATTAATTTTGCTTTTAGTTAAACATCTATTGAACTGATAATGTTATGATTCACATTGAGTGATTTGTTTTAATGTTTATGGAAGACAAAGCCATATCCCCTTAACCGTACTGAAAACATCTAAAATGCTATTTAAATTAAGAACATTGAAATGATTGTCTTCCTGTATGAGAAATCCTCAGGTACCTAGTAACATATAACTTTAACTCAGGAACAAATTCAGAACTAGCATTCAAAAAACTATCTAGAAATAAGCTTTGATTTAGTGTTGTTTAGTAAGTGAAGCACATAAATGGCTAGAATGTAAAATAATGAAAACAGAGGCAGCAGAAAGCAAAATTATTTTCTCTTCCTTTACTTTATCAGAAGATTCCATCTTTTTCTACCTTTCCCTTCTCTTTGAGTTTCTTCAGCATTCCCTGGGCACTTTCTCCCCATATTTTAAAATCACCACCTATGTCTCTCATGTTCGTTTCCTGAGTGTACCCACTACTTAACCTTTCTCTTTTATCCCCAAGAGTCTACTCACAGTATTTAATTTACTGTACTTAAATTATACTGTGGAGACTTTTTCTTTGTTACATGTCTGATTTTGTCTTTTGTTAATTCACAGCTAAAAAGAAATGAGAACATTTACAAGACAATTTTCCCATCCTGAAATAGTTTGCAACACTGTGGTAGATGATTTTAAATTTCAGCTGAATTTTATCCAGCTTTTTCTTTTAGATTGAAGGAATAGAAAAAAAAAGTCCCTCTCCAGCCTTCTTGGAGGCCCCCTTCAGATACTGGAAAGTGCTATAAGGTCTCCCTGGAGCTTTCTCTTCTCCAGGCTGAACAACCCCAACTCTCTCAGCCTGTCTTCATAGGAGGGGTGCTCCAGCCCTCTGATCTTCTTTGTGGCCCTCCTCTGGACCTGCTTCAACAGATCCTTATGTCCTTATGTTGAGGGCTCCAGAGCTGGATGCATTATTCCAGGTGTGATCTCACCAGAGAAGAGTAGAGGGGCAGAATCACCTTGTTCAACCTGCTGGCCACGCTTCTTTTGATGCAGCCCAGGATATGGTTGGCCTCCTGGCCTGCGAGTGCACATTGCCGGCTCATGTTGAGCTTTTTATCCACCAGCACCCCCAAGTCCTTCTCCTCTGGGCTGCTGTCAATCCATTCTCTGCCAAGCCTGTATTTGTGCATGGGATTGCCCCGGCCCACGTGCAGGACCTTGCCGTTGGCCTTGTTGAACTTCATGAGGTTTGCTAGACATATCAGATGAGGATGTTTTTAAACATATGTGGGACCTCTTATTTATGCTGTTGTGGAGCTTGCTTTTCCAGCTTTCCTAGACTGTAAAGAGGGTTTCAGGATTAACGATCCCTACACAGTGAAATAAGTTGTTCTCTTGAAATAGGGGTGCAGGTGGTAAGTGATCTGAGCATGCAAAAAAGCCACAAAGATTTTTTTCTTAGCTGCGTATCAAAACCAGTGCTTCAGCATGAGCTGCAGTTTTCTTTGGACCTACCAGGAACAGTTTAGGGAATTGGTCTTAACGCCTTTAATTCTGTTTTCACAAACTATGGTTAAAAATTTTGAAGCTCTGGAGCTAGTCTGTTGCTCATTATTTATGGTCAAAACTGCAAATAATACTGCAGTGGATGAACAGGTAGCAAATAGCATACTGATATTGTTATTAGACTTTTCTGTTACAGTATTCCTTTTTTTATGTTCTGGGCTGGTTCTCTGATAAGAACTCAAACTACAAAAACTGCTTGACATGTCAGGCACTATAGTCTATATTTGATGAGCAAACAATGTCTCATTTGAGTTTAAAAAGGCAGGTTTTAGTTGTGTGCTATGAATGTGTTTTCCTGTGTGTGCCCAAAGAATAACTTTAGAAACTACAGACATACTTTCTGGAGAAGATTATGTGCTTGTTATCTGATCCAAGTAGGAACTGTTTTCCAGTTACCCAAATCAGGATCTTTAAAATTAAGAAATATGACAAAAATAAGTCTTACTTTTCAGATTACGGTACTTGATTTATATCAGTAAATCACCTTTAATTGAAAGCTAAGAATTTTAATAATAACTGCTTATTTCCATTTAGGATTAAATACTTTCTGTGTAAAATTCTACTTTGAGATGCAAGGAGTATATATGTTATGTTGACTGAGAGATTATGCTCTTGGTTTATTTTGGAATGCATACATACTTAACATGTACTTCTGGCTTTTGTTTATGCTTCATTTGTTTTTACAGCTGATTGAAAGATCAGCTATGTCTTTCCTATTGGTTTTAATCCAAGAAGTGGCATACTGATCAAAAACAGTATTTATACATTTTGCTATGTTACTCATCTCTGTGTTTCTTCCATTGCATTATTGCTTTGTCATAGTTGCTGAAGAAACTTAGAGTCGGTTGCTGTCTAAACAGTTGAAGTCAACATCACCAAAAAAGGCTTCTGTAGTACATGTCGTTTGATGATTTCCTTATGTGTCTAATACACATTTAAATTAATCTGGTTTTCCCCTGCTTAAGTAAAAATGAGTAACAAAGCTGTTACGAGCAGGACTGCAATGCAACAGAACCACATCAGTTTGTGTTCACTGACATTTAAAATTCATCAGAAAAGGGCAGAGATTTAAAAGATATAGTGAGACACAATATACATAGGAAAGCATTTTGCTTCCCTTGCTACTGAAAAGGAAAGTGAATTTTGAATTTTTCGTTTAGTTTCACGTGACTTTTCAAAAAAGGTACAATTATGACTTTCTAGATGCAAGGTCAAATTATTCTTCTTTCCTATTTTTTAAAACATATCTGTGATCAATCACTTGAATTAGGGAGGGAAGACATGAGGATTCATTTTCATTTCTGGCCTCTGCATCTAGTTCCATTCCTTGTTTCTTTGGTGTATTTTCACTTTGCTGTTCAAAAAACCTTTAAGGAATAGCAGTATAACTCCATTTACTATGTGAAATCATTTAGCAAGGCTAAATAAACAGCTTTTCAGGGTCCTCAGCCAACATAGGAAAGCACCACAGAAAGAAGTTATCTGTTTGTAATTGTGCTGAAGTGTACTGTATGAACTGAAGTATGCCTCTAAAGAGATAACAGCACGCTGCCTGGAAGTAGCACTTTCATAAAAGCAGCAGCAAGAACAGGAAAAAGAGAAAAGGTTATGCCAATGCGTACGTCTTTATATACTTAAATAGAGCTGTTTCTTTTTGCTCTCACAGAGAGTATCTCTTCCCAGCACTGAGGACATGAAATACTGTTCCTGAGAACAAGAAATACTTTTCCTGAGAACAACATTGAGGATAATGTTAAAGGACTTTTGCTGAAAGCTCTGTCCAAGCAGGACTTGCATTAGGAACAGTATTTCTACAAGACACATATTGGCCTTGCTGGTAATCATCGTTGTATGATAGAAAGGATCCACTATCACACATGAAGAAAATAAAAAGTTGGGGTTTTTTTAAAGTATTTTTAAATAGAAAAATACGTAATTGCTTTTTTAAAGAGTATTTTCTTTAAGTATCTAAACTAATTCTTTGGTAGAAATGCATACAAGATGATGATAATAGATTCTTTCATGATTTGTCTCCATCAGAGGGATTGCTTTCATTTCCTTCACATTTGTAAAGAACTTCAAGCCTTTCAGTATATTCAACAACCCAAACGAAGGTTATTTCCCCATTCCTCCTCCTGAGTTAGCTTTGCAATTCTGGCACAATGTCACGCTTCCCCCAAGTATATAAATAACCAGAAAAAAAGCTGACAAATGACAAAAAGTTTTTAAAAATTTTCTGCCTACCAGTGTTTTGGGTTTCCTGGTGTCTCCAGTGAAGGAAAATTGAAGGCCACAAAACCAATTCTTAGTTACATTTAATGGTCCTTAAGAAATGAAATTTTCTTTACAGAAATCTAATCTTCACTGCAATGCAAAGCAACAAACTAGGAGATCCTGTTTGCAAAAATTAACTTTACTATATGTTAAAGTAAAACTCTGTGGTGTTTATTTTCTTAAGATACTGTACATTGATAATAGAGGAGGAATTGAAAGTTATAGAGAGGATCCAAGCAATACAGGTTAAAAGAAAAAAAGTAATTGAGAGCAGCAATTTAAATAGCAGTACAAACAGCATGAATGTATCCGTTTTGTCAAGGACTTAAATCATAGATTTACTATGATTATCTAGATTTACTAGATTTACTACTTAAATCATAGATAAACTTCTCTTAATGTCCATGATACCCAGAGACATTCAAACCACTCTAAAGTAGCCAGAATTCTATTTAATCACCCAAGTTAGGAGTATTACTGCTGACCTGATATAATAAAAGTTTGAATGTGATGATGTAAGGGGAGTTCTTAAATGGTCTTTCCAAATAAGCAGTATGCTAAATAAATACTCTTAACATAAATAAAAAAACTGTGTACCTTGTAGTGCAAAAGAAGTGTATTAAGATTATTCTTTGAACTATTCTTTCAGATTTCCTATTTCTTAAAATTGTGACATTGTTTTTATTTCTCTTTTTATGAAGGAATATTATTTCAATTCAAATTAGTAGAACTTTACTATTTTTATCTAGAGAAGAGAGTGTTTTTTAACTAGTATCAGAAATACTTGGTGCAATGGTGCATATTAGAAACAGGTTAGCTCCTTTGAAACACTTTAAATTGCAGTCAAAAACACATAGCAAATTCTGTCTGTCTTTTGGACAAATAAGTAAACTCTGAAGTTTATGTTATTACGGATAAGACAGATTACCTGTTATTCATGGAAAGATGTTATTACAATACAAAATTATCAATGTTTTTTATTAGCAAAACTTAATCTAAGATTTAACTTAGGTTCACCCTCTTTACAGCACAGAATAAGATGTTTCATTGTGCCTGTCAAATATGTAAAATGTACTCAGTGTGTACATTTCAAATCAAAAATCCACACCTGGCTTGTGCTCAGCTTCAAAAATAACTGCATAAGGATGAAAGTGCTTGCCAAAAACTAAGCTGAAAGCATCCTAGAAAATATTTAAAAGCATTCTATTGGAAGGACAGATTGGATATATGCTCTCTATCAAAAAAAGTTGAGAGAGGGCAAAAGTATCTAAGCATGGCAAATCAGCAGATTAAGGGAAATAATTAGAAGCAAGAAGTCATATTTCTCAAATCTGAAGTTGTATGCAAATGAACAAAATATAAAAGATCATGAACTCAGGTAGGTTAAATCTAAAAACAATACAGCCGGGCAAAAATGTTTTAAGGAACAATGAACATCATAAGTGATGATAAATCTTTCTTGAAACATGAGAACCACCAAAAGCTGCCAGGTAGTTTGTATGGTAAATGGGTGGTTGGACCATAAAAAGACCGGTCAGAGAAGTGAAGGGTGTAAGAAGTATGCAAAATGAATTATGTGTGCTTCTGTTAATTGTGGGAGGAACCGGAGCACTTTCTGTGCTAGAATCCCACTTTATGGGGTACTCATCAAAAGATCTATTTCAAATTAAAAGGGCTATAGACAAAGCTTATCTATAGGTCAGTTGTAGATAAAATCTATAGTAATGTTTCAAAATCAGAAGAGATTCAACAAAGACTTCTGAAAGAACTCAAGAATAAAATAAGTGAACTACTAATGGTGATAAAAGACTATCTCTGAAGACTGCCGAATCCTAGATTAATTTAGGTTGGAAGAGGCCTCTGGAAATTATCTACTCCATCCTCCTGCTGTATGTACTTGATCAGTAAGTCTGTAGCAGACTCTTACCAGAACATCACTTGTCCTTTGATCTGTCCTTTGATCTTTCCCATAAGCTCCTGAATGCCTCCTGTTCTGTTTCAACACAAAACTGTATGCATTTGACTCAACCCTGTGCACACAGTGCTGCCCTCTTCCTTCTTGCCTTCCCAGTCACTCTTTCCTGAGTGCTCGTATCCATCTGTTGCAGCACCCAAGTCATGCGGGCTATCCAAATGTATTTCTGTAATTCCAGTGGGATCATTGCTCTGCAGCTGTGCATGAACTTCTAATTGCTTGTTTGTTTTCCCATGCTGTGTACATTCATGTACAGTCACTGGAGTTGGGCCCCACTCATGCTGCTTTTATAAAGAACCTTCTCCGTCATGTCCCTTGGATGCTTCTTTACAGCCCTCCACACGTTCACTTCTCTTAAGGCTATAGCAACCCTCTCCTGGTGTACCTAGTTTAAAGCCTTCCTCACTAAGTTAGCAAAGATGCTCTTGCCCAGTGTGGTCAGATTGATCCCGTCTCTTCTCAATAGTTCTCACTCCTTAAAGAGGCTCCTGTGGTCATAAAAGCCAAAGCTGTGCCTCTGACACCAGCTATGTGGTAAGGTGTTAACATGCAGGATATGTCCACTCCTATAGATATAAACCTTTCTCTTTCACTGGAAGGACTAAGGAGAAAACCAGCTGGCTCTTATACCCTTTACCCCTCCGCCAGAGCTCCATAGTCACTCTTCATCTGTTCACCCTTAGGAGTGTCGTTGCTGCCCATTTCATGAGCAGCAAGGGCTGGATAAGCCTCATAAGTCTCTGCAATATCCTATATCCGATCACTCAGCAAGCAGGAAGACTCTCAAGACATCAAAGTCACCTCAGCATATGGGTGCATTTGTCTCCTGCTAAAGGAAGTCCCCAATGGCTATCACCTGACGGTTGCCTGTGCAGGTTGCCACTCTCCATCTTTTTTTTTACTTCGCTGAAGGGCATTTCGAGACTGAATGATCAGAAACGAAAATGGCAAGTAAAATTCAGTCCAAGTTTTGCACATGGAGGGAAAAAAGGCCTTCAAATGCAAAGTGATGGTATCAGAACTATTACAACTTCACAGTGAGATCCAGTTCCATTCCCACTAGTTGTCAGAAAATGAAACATTCAGAATTCATGGGGAAACGGTAGAGGTCAAAAGAGAGTACATTGTACAACTCCATAATCTACCTCCCTTTTGAATTCTGTGTGCTGTTTTTGTTCCTCCTCCATCTCTGAACTGAGTAAGTTAAGAGGGAGGTAATAAGTACATCCAAAGGAATAGCACTGCTTTCATACAAGGAGGACAACACAACCTAGAAAAGACAAGACCGGGGACAGAGAACAGTATGATGGAGATCTGTAAGAAGACTTCCATTCTTTCATCAGTATCATCTTTTATATGTATTATCAGCAAGAGGCTATTGAGCTAAATGGACTTTGGTCTGCTCCAGTATAGTCCCTTTTATGGTTTTAACTTCATATATAAGATAATAAACATTTAAACTATTCTTTGATTATTTGTGTAGGTCAATTTGTTATCAAATGGGATCTACAGATTGAATAGGATATAGTAATGCAAAGCAACTGAAGCAAAATTGAAAAAATATTTCTGAAAATTTATTTTAATTACATCAGTGAGTAGGTTTACTAATGTTTTTTGAATATTTTGTTTTGTTTTATTATTTATCACATATTCTGTTCTTGTAGGAAAAGTACGTGTTTTAAAATAAAACCTGTTTACAAAAGCTATGTAAAATATTACCCTGTTAATTGTTTCTGTCTATTGGTATTTCATTCTGGTTTGGTTTTTTTTTTTTATAAATTAAACTGATGGATTTCTAAGTACTGTAGAATTTCCCTGTCTTTTTGACTTTGCAGCTAATGAGTATGATAAAATGAAGGCACAGAAGTTTTCAGGGTAATGAAGTTTTTTTTCAAATATGGTGAAAGTTTCTTCTGAGGTAATGCCCTCATTAAAGGAAAACTTTGTCCTGGTACATTCTGTTAGCATGTGAATAGTATCCACTGGGTCAGAACACACAATTCAAGCTAGCTAGTACTGGGGCTTTTTGCCTAGGAATTTTTTATAAAGGGCTTGGAGAGAGCAAAAGTAAAAAGGTTACTGCATTGATGTGGATACTTGAAGAACAAAAGGTACAAATCTGTATACAACTAAGGCTCATTACTTCTTCTGTTTATAGTACAAATCATTATTTAAGCTTTCAGTGTTTCTTTGCTGTTTCTAAAGGAATTTTAGGCACAACTGAAAGCAACAGCAAACATACCTATTCTCTTTTTATTCCCTTTGTACACTATCACTAATTTCAGTTTCATCTTTGCTGCTGATGTAAGTGGTAAGCATAAACTGGACTTCCTAGTTTGCTGTTTCCCAGCGCACCTCCTCGATGAAACACTCACCTGCCAACACAAATTCCGAGGTTTTCAGAATATTATTGCTGTGATCGTAAAAGATGTACTGTCTGTTCAAATACAATGTCTGAACTGCTTCATGATCAGAGGTAGTGAGGACCAGTCCTTCATGTCTTGTGGCTGTTTGTAACATCTAAGAATTCCTGTGTTGGATCACTGGGGTATCACGAGTCAGCTTCGGTAGGTGTTAAATTAACATTGGTTTATCAGGGGACCATAGAGACAGAAACTCTGCTTTGTGGTACTTCTTAAACGACTTTGTAAGTACCTAGCCATACCTGAATCACTGTCTTGACAGTGATTTTATATTTTTTTTTCTCCACGCGTTTTAGCAAAATGGCCAGTGAAGGTAGGCCTGAATAGCTGCTTCAGCAGAAGGTGTGCAGGGTTAGATACCTTCTAACAAGCAGTTATCATTAATGTTAAAATTGTCAAATACTGGGGATAATATTTTTGGTGATTGATACTGCAGGTAGCTAACCTGATACTTTACAGGAGCATTTTGAGGTATGTTCATGCAGTTCACAGTATGAATTCAGTTCCTTTGTGTTTTTTTTTTTCTGTTGACTTTTATTTATTTGTTTATATTAATAATATACATTTGGGTACTTGATATACACTGACGATTTATGTTTTATGTGCCTGAACAGAGATATCAAAAAGAAAATCTTAAAGGAGTTAATATCAGTGTTTCCCATTGAGGAGGTCTGGGAAATTTCTGTTGGTGCCCCTTCTTTCTGGAGAATAACTCTGAAGAAATGTCCCAGATGAAAATATCAGTAGAAGATATTTTGGGACAAATCAATAAAATTAATAATTGTTCTGACACAAGGACCAGATGGTATTCACTCATGTTCAGAAGGAAAAAAGTTCTTTGTGTGCGTTTCCAGTAAAAGAAGCAAGACAGCATCAGACATGGCTTAATCTTGTTTTTCTGCCCCAAGAGCTTCTGATATATTTAGGTATTGCTAACTGCTTGATTCTAGCTTTGCTTGAACAATATATTCCCACAGTCCATTCTTCCAAGAGATGGGAGTACAGAGTAGAATAGTGATGAGAAACACAAATAAATATATAAATATTATGCAATTCTTATTAATTTTTGTATGCAAACAGAATTTCAGCATTGTCAGAGTGAGTAGAATACCCCCAGGCAGATTATCCCTATCTTGATATTTTGAGCAAATAAAAGACCAATAATGTCAGTTTAAGCCAGAATGTGACCTTCATTCTGTTTATAAATGGTTATAAAGGGATTTTAAAGGAAGAATCTCTTATGAATAAGTAAAATGTAAAGTAGGCAAACAGAGACCATCAGATGTTTGCAAGCAACTCAGGAAGAATGTTTTAAGTTACAACATTTGAATAGGAGGATAATGTCCCGTAAGCTTAAACTTGTGAAAGTATTGTGGATGTCTTTCTAGTCCGTTGTAATGCAATATGAAACAGTTTTACTTACATAACAACAGCAATGTCTTAAAAATACATATTTTCTGTAGTTTTCTGTACTTGCCCATGATCTTGTAAATCCAAGTGAAAGAGGTTTTCTCTGGAGGACAGTAGAGATTTTAATGTATACTTGAGACTACAGGAATAGTTCTGTAGAGCAGTCTGGAAATGAACGGCAGACTCACGTCCTTATTTTTTGTCTGGCACTTTCTTCCAGGTCTGAGTGCATTGCTTTTGCAGGTACAGCAGGTTGTGGTGTAAAAATATGGTATCAAGAGTAAGAATTTGAATGTCTGAAATGGCAAATTGTTTGCCGGGCTTCCAATTTCTAATACAAAACAGAAATATATCTTTTAAGAGCACAAGTATGTTTTACCTTTGGTAGAATTTTCAAATAATTTACAATTTGGAGTAGTTATTGAAAAGGCTGTAGCAGGGAAGAAAGAAAAATGAACCTATAAATATCAAAGCGAGCACATTCCAGAATTTTTGTCAGTTAGAATGACATTTTTTGTGCCTACATGCAAATTTAAGTAGAAACATAAGTTGTAGTTATATTATATAGCCCGATGGAGCTACCACATGATGCAAAACAGTTCCTTTCCTCTGGATTGTCAGAAGTCGATAAAACTTCTTCTATTTCAAATGAGGAATTAGTCCCTTTTATAAGAGCATGAATGTTTTTCTGAGAAGTAGGTTTGAAACTGTGTAACAGATGGCATTCTTGTTCACCACACAGGGATTTTATAATCTTGGTAATCTCCTCAAAAGAAAGGTGGTGAAATGTCCATTGAATTTATTCTATATAAGAAAATGATTGTTGCTTACTATTTTAGAACTCGTTACTATTCTGTTCAATATATTCAATTAAGACCACTTAAATGGTATCACAAGGTCTTGTTAACACAAACCAATGGAGAAATAGTTTGCTTAAGTGGAAAATGAAGATAATGTTCACTTGAACAGAGCTGAATCTTTTCTCTTTTTTTCTTTTTTTTCTTCTTTTTTTTTTCTTTTTTTTTTCTTTTTTTCCCCCCCAAGTAAGCCACATAAGTGCTAGCAAAGGCTAATCCTTAGCAAGTGGCGTGACACAGCTTGGAACTGTATAACTAATTCTCATCCCCAGCAAAACGGAGTGCCCTTTGGGGAGCCCTCCCCGATGCTACCCCCGGATCGTAAAGCGGTGGTGGCCCTGGCTGGCCGAGTGGCGGGTGGTGTAGGCTGAGCTCTTGCAGGCTGCACGCTGTCAGTGAAACAGCGCGGATGTTCCCAGCACATGCCTGGACCCTGCTTAGTTTACTATTCTAGATATAAGGTAGGAAAATTCTTAGCATAACAAATGGCCCGCGTCAGCAAATCAAGGATGGATGTACCAGACAAAGTATGCATTTTATTACCCTGTAAAAGTCTGTCCAAACACAACTAATTTTTTAACCCTAAAACTCACAGTTAGTTTGGCATCCCTGAGAGAAAAGTTTCAGCCAGTCTTTTAAGTTCCTGCTTATACTTTAGTTTCTTGCGACCTTTCTCCAGACTGGATTAATGTGCCATCAGCACACAATGACTAGTTATAATTCTGTCAGGAAGCACATTTTCCCTGCAATGGGTTTGGGTCTGGAAACGGGAAACAAGAGCCAAGATCTTCTCTCTTGTAAGAACCTATACTCTCAGTGAGGTGTTTGCCTACACCTCTGCTGGTGTCTACAAAGGAGATGGAGGAAGACTTGATTTTAAAGCAGAGGGAACAAAAGCCAAATAGGGAGTGGAAAGAAGATAAATACAGGGAGTCAGTCCTCCAGAGAAACAAGGACTGAGCCTGGTCAGCCAAGAGTGTTGCATTTGGAAGAAATGCTAAGGATAGATGTGACAAAGAGACTAGACTTACCAATAAATGTGAAGGTTAAAGGAGAGGAGACATTTTAAGATATAAGTGAAAACATGAAATAGCTCGGTAATTGTGTTGAGAGAAGGAGTCAGAAATTTGGAGTGGAGGGAAAGTGGCAAAGAAGAGATGAGGAGGACTGAGATTGTATAAGGGTTGAAAGAAAGATGTTAAGACTGTAAGAAAGTAGGGAAGGAGAAAGAGATTTAACAAAACCTGGGAGAAATGCAGCTGATAGGAAAGGAGACTAGGTCTGGCTAAAATAAGTAAGAAACTGAGACTTTACTGCATGGAGAAGGGGAACACAAAGAAGAGAGATGAGGATAGTTTTACATGGGAAGAGCCAATCCAATTACTGGGATAGATGGACAAAAATAAGACACTTGCAACCAATACTTAGAAGGGAATCTATCTAGGAAGTTACATAAAAGAGAAATTGAAGGATTTAGAGCATTCTGAAGGTAGCAAAGTCAAATACTTAAAAGTTTTTAAAAAATAAAACAAGATAAGAGCTAGATCTGTACTGCTAATTTAAACGTGCCTGTGGTAGAGTCCAACAAGAATAGAGTGGCTGACATCTGTACTATTAAACTCCCTTGTTCTCTAAAACAGAGAAGCCACAACCATACTATCACTTATTAATTACAATAAATGTCTGATTTGAATATTTACAAAACCCCAGCCTTCCAGCCCATGTACATGTTGTGTTGGTTGGCGTCAAGCAGGAATCAGCAGGCTGGCTAAGAACAGAACTGTTCCTGTCTCCTTTTCTCCATAGATTTGTAATTACATCATCTATTTTGAATGTCAGTTTTCATAGGAGAGAGGAGGACTTACTTGCGAGCTAATTTGTGTTCTTTACATAGAATATCTCATTGTGTGTAGTTCAGAAACTGCTAGCTGTTAGACTACAACGTTCCCATTTGCTTCAGTGGCAGTTTTCTGGGGTTTAGTGTGTTCTGTTACAGAAAAAATACTAAAATTGTTTCTTCTATACTTACATGCTTGAAGAGCTGACTTGTAAGAAATTGCATTCACTTATTTAGTTAACAATTCACTATCAAGTACTGTGGAACTACAAAAGTGATAGATCATAGAGATCAGAAGAGAACAGTTTGAACACCAGTATTAGAAATATTATTAATGTATGAAGAAGCAGATAAATAAATAAAAAGGATCACTAATTTTTATGTAATACTTTAACAATTTACAAGACTTTGCAACGATACAACTGTATTATAAGAAGTATGTTTTCATTGGAAGCATGTTCTAGTTCTTAGTTCATGCTGAATTATTTCTCCTTTTTTTTTTCCCTTTATTGCTATGAATGTTAACCAGTTAAAAAAATATTTTCTTGAATTTTAATCCCTATGATTACTAAAAATCCAGAATACTTTAAAGGATGGTGGTAAGTACTGAAATTAATCAACTTCTTATATCAAGTTGTGTTGACAGCTGCTAGTACTGTTACTAATTTGCATTATTGACTGACTTGGGTAGACAGGTATACAGCAAGATGTTGCTAAATCTTCTGACTGAATATGTGTTTTTAATTGTCATGTTTAACTTCTGATTTCAACTGATTCTTGTGTTGCCTGATTTAATACTTTTTTTTAATAATTATTTTAAATTGGATGTCTGGGATAGATCACGTATCATAAGAACATAATTTATATACTGTAGACAGTAACTATCACAGCCTTGTCTGGTAACTAAAACAATTGTTGGATTTTACATATCTGAAATTATACACAATTCTATAATTTGATATTTTACTCAGAATTTTGTTCATCAATTTACTTGCAAACTACCTTAAGAATTCAATGCCAGACTTTTTCAGTAAATTACTATAATAAGGACTGAATAGAAAGGCCTTATCTGCATCCAATGTAACGTGCATGTCTATTCTGAATAAGGGAATCATTTAGCTGTCACTGAATAAAAGATCTAAAATCCTGAACAAAAACTACCTCTGGCAGATTATAGTAAAAGTTCTGTAAATTTGGCAGCCATCTCCTCTACGTTTCTCTTCTTGGAGTGTCAGATAATACCTGGATTGCATTGTAAAGTTACATTACTTGCAAAGAATGACAACCTGAAGGGAAACCTTCCACTTGCACCTGAAGAAAAGCCCTTTGATATCTGGAAGGATCAAATGATCAGAGTAAGAGAGCATATGGTATTCAGCTCTTAGTGTAATTTATAATCCTATACAGGCTACCATTTTATACTTTATAGATGGAAAACTTACTAGATCCTCAGGTCATCCCCGTGTGTTTAATTTTGGTTTGCTCTTAGTGAGTAAGCCCATTACACAGTAGACTAAATGTGCATTGTTCTTATTTTCCATAAAGACAGTACTTTTATTAACTTTTAAGGAGAGAAGGAGGGAGATTCTGCTAGCCTTTCTGTAAGGACAAGATAGCTCTCAGCATTCCTTACCTAAAATTGTTCCTTTCTTCCACCTATCTCAAGATAGGTGCTGCAGGGCTCAAACTAATCTTTTAAAGACTTGTCCGTATAAACACAGGCAGTTAAACAGTTCCTCGTAACGTTAGGGTTGGATTTAACCATGGTGTTACTCATTTATTCTTCCAGTACATTTCTTTCATAGTTTTCGTTTTGTAACTTCCATGTCAAAATACATTGTTTATCAATTAAGGGTATTTATTATTGTGGGGCTTTTTAAATTATTGTGGGGCTTTTTAAGAGTCTATGATGTATTATTTATCACTCAGAAGTACGTTTGATGTTTTAATTATAGAAAATAGGCTTATTAGCGCTACCAAGAAAGATTTTTTAAACAGTAGAATTTTCTGCATTCATATTTCATTTTTATTTCCCCTCATACATAAGAGAAAGGAATGAAAAAGCAATGGATAGTCATCTCGTTATGATTCATTCTAGTGGTTGGAAGGCACTGCCAAGATGCAGAACTCTTACCAGCTAAATTAATAAATGTATGTGAATTGTTATGTTTAACTTCCAGGCCTCAATTTGTGGAGCAGGTATTCCTGAGGTGATGACTAAGGGAGTATCTTCACTGTGCTTCAGGCTTCCTTTCCCAGCATGAGCAATGGGAGTTGCCTTTCCCTCTTACCCTGCAAGCTGTGTTGCGCCATCTTCGCACCATCCTTCCTTCTTCTTCAGCAGAAATCTTAATTCTTTCCTTCTTGACTTGTTCATCATTACGAGTAGGAGAGGGGAGAAAATGCAGCAAGTCTGGGAGTGAAGGATGAAAGTGACGGCAGTGGAATTGACAGTCTTCATGTGCTCGCCACTATCAGCATGTGCATGACTTCTGAACCCATTGAGTGTAACAACCCTAGACTAGAAAATCTGAGAGCAATTTCAAGCTTGGGAGTTCACTGGAATTCACACTTGCAGTTGAGCTATTACTAGATCCTGTGCTAAGGAGCTTTTTAGGATCTGGGCTTGACTATTATCCTGAATTTGACTCCCATCATCTCAATGGACTACGCTATGGTCCCTTGGGTTTCTCCCATCCCGAGCAAATACTTTAAGACAACAGTTCTTAATTTTAGTTTTCTAAAATTTGCTCCTCTGATGATATCTAGCTTGACCTTCTTTCAGGTGGGTGAACTGTAAGCAGTATTTCCCTAAAATGTTATTAAAAGGCATCATGGAGTAGCAGACAAGTTGCAAAAGGGTATAAATCTCTGGAAGCTGCTCAGGTAGAGAATTCCTGACTGGGCGGTAGTGCCAGTATATAGCATGTTCTGTAGCTGGGAAGTGAACAAGTGTAGATCTCTGGATTCCTCCTCCATTTAAGAGGAAATAAAAGTTACACTAAGGAGTCCTGCAAGGCTTCACACCTATTACTGATACCAGAGTCCCCACTGTAATGTTTCTGCATGCTTAAATGTTACTGAGAGATGGAATGATTTAATCTCATCCGAGCTCAATTTGCAAGACAACAGAAGCACCTTAAATTGAAATAGGCCCTTATCAGGAGGGGAGGAAGAAAGAGGAGGATGTCACAGAAGTTCTGTGTGTTATCTTGGCTGATTCATTCATTTTGCTCACCTCTTGATTTCCTAGACAGGTAGCTACTTGAGTCAGTGTTCAAAGAAATGAGTTGCATCCCTGCAAAAAGGCATCTTTGGCAAGAATATCATCAAATATGGTAGTTAAACTAAGCAGCGTCTTGGGATAGAGAACAAACTTCATTAGTACAGCCCTGAAGTTGGGGGGGGGGGGAATTTTAGGAGAGTCAAGGTCACGTTGAAGAAAATTTGATTTGGTATACTAAACTGGAAATCACTATTTTCTCATCTGCATATGTTAGTAACATTTAAGTAGAATGAAACTTTCTGCAGGTCCAGGAAATGTAATATATTTTTATGCTGGAAGCAGAACTTCTCATTAAGCATAGAATCTCAGTCAAGTGAGTGGGAATAAAATATCTCTCTGTGGCTGCAACAGAACCACATTTTAAACTCTGCTCTGTACATAGCAGACTAATTTCTCTTTTTTCCTTCTTGTTTTACCAAATGCAGCTATTGCAGCTGGATTTCAGATCTGCAGGAGCCATATATCTAGAATTTTCACAAAGGTGGAAGAAAGCACCACATTTCTTGACTCTGAATGCACTGTATGCAAGGCAGGGGATGCTGTGTCAGAAGTAGTTGCACTTGCTGTTCAGCAAATAACTTGGATTTAAGTTGACTAACATTAGTGATAGTCTATACCTAGTATCAGTATTTGGGAAATGTTAGCTATTTGGCTGATAGGTAAAGGAAGGCAGCAGCATTTTGTGGAAAATTGCTGATTCAGTCAGCTAGACCCAGGAGACGGTGCAAGTCTGCACCCTTGAAATTGAGCGAACCACTAAAGCTACTGAGAGTCTAGAAGACTAGCGAAGAGGTTCTGAAGGCAAAGCTTGGGCTGAGATAACAGAGAATCATAGAATGGTTTGGGTTGGAAGGGACCTTAAAGATCGTTTAGTTCCAACCCCCCTGCCATGGGCAGAGACACCTCCCACTAGACCAAGTTGCTCAAGGCCCCATCCAGCCTGGCCTTGAACACCTCAAGACCAGGACCTCCATGGTAGCAAGCTTTGAAATATTTTTACTACCACATGCGAATGTGGTAGTTCATTCACGTGGAATGAACGTGAGTAAGGATAGTGGCTCAAATTCATTAGCAGCTGGGAATATTTCTGAACTAGAGGGAACCAATAATAGGAATGACATCTTCATTTTAACAGAAATAGAACCAGGCACCTGACACTTTAAAAAAGATTAGAGCTTTTTAAACTTAAGGTTGAGGGAAAGCTGAATAGTGCAGAGGAGCACAATTGGAACGAATGAAGAGGGAAGTCATATAAAATATACATCCTCAGCTACAGGGTAAAAAAAGAACATGGCAGTAGGAGGTGATGAAAAAACAAAGTCTCACTTAAATTGGAGGTTGAAGACTAGGAAATAAAGGAAAGTCATATACGTTTCTATAGCCTCAAAGTAAGATAGGAAAATTAATTTGCTTAGCTTTAAGGAAGCTAAGAAGCTAAATGAACCTGAATAATCATGTTGAAAACATAAGAGAAGGAAAACAGTCAGTGGGTAACACCAAGTTAAAAGCATAAGGGAGAGACAGAATAGGACATGCAAGTGGTGCCACGTGTTAACAGAAGTTTACTGTAAAGACAGATTGATAAAGCAGTTGTATCAACAACTCAGCAGTTATATCAGCGTGCTCATGGACTGAAATGTGCAATCTAAACATAGTAATATTATTAATAGTATAATTATGATTGATAATATTAAAGACTACATTGCCAATGACCTCACCAGGATGATTACTGTGACTGTGACGTGCCGTAGTGGATCAGAAACACTATGAGAGTAAACTGTATTTTTTTTCTTTTACCTTTTTAGTATAAATGTCATAATTAGGTCCAACATTCAGACCACATTTTTAGATCATGTAAGTGGATGGTTTTAGGAGCAGCTTTTCAGGAAGCAGTCATTTCCTGACATTACTCTGAGCAGTGCACAAGGTCTCTTTCATGTTGTTGTCAAGGAGTGTATTGTAACATTGGCCGTGTTGCTGTTAGAGTAAATATCTTTGGTGGAGTAATGGGACCTGAAGAATCTTCGTCATTGTTCTTAACTTTAAAAAGGGTACTATGTAAAAAGGAAGCAGCCTGTGAAAAGGAAACAAATTTTGCATGTGACTATTTCAGAATATCATATCACATGTTCAGGGTAAACACATATTTAAAAGACATGGCTAAACCAGTATAGCTAAAATGCAGGACAAGAGAAGTTGTTAGAAGCAGGAAGGTATTCATAAAAACATGTTTGTTGTATCAAATGGGTTTAAAAGGATCAAAACTCTAATAGGCTAAATGTAATGACACAGTAGAGGAGTCCAAACAGTATTTAAGAACTTGGAAAAAAAAAAAATGAGTATTTTCTCAAATTGCATGTAAGGCTGCCACAGAGACTCTAGACAATCAAAGTTTAGCAGGACTATTCAGAGACGCTAAGGCTGTTGAAGAAAATAAATTTCTGATAATGTATGGTTGCACCATTTCTTCCAACAAGTAACCAGTTCTGATGTCAAAGTTAACCCTGTTTTGAGCAGGGAATAGGACTAGATGATCTCCAGAGGTCCCTTCCAACTTTCATGTTTTTTGATTCTATGATTCTGTTCTGGGAAAACTGTTACATGATAAATCAAAGACTACCTCTCATCACCTCATGAACAATTGAACACAGTAACACAGGTATACCATCATTCCATAACAAACTCGTCTTCTGTCATACTGTAGAGGACAAAAAAGCAGGTTAAGCAGTCTCCTACTTTGTCTATTTGTATTGAAAGCCTTAACTAAGAATTTAAATTACTTATAATTGGAGTAATTTAGTTTATACCTAGCTTAATTATAAACATTTTGTTAAATGTGTGATTAAAGAAAAAGAGCTCTAATGGAATTAATCTATTCTGACTTCTGTTTCATATGGAAAAGATTTTTCAGTCCAGGGAAGAGAGAGAAAGAGAGAAACCTCACAGCCAGAACAGCCTGCAATAATTTCTGTTCTGATATTGACTGCAGTACATTATGTATCTTCAGTTCTCCTGGTGGACTTGCAGTCCTTTGTGTAAATACTTAAACGATCTTGACACCATTATTGGATCTCAGTCTTTCATAGTTAGGTGAAAACAATGCCTGTACAGACTGCTCTTTTCTCTCTTCTGAAAGACTTATTTCTAGAATCTGTAATAGTAATGAGAGCTCTGTGAGGTCTATCCAATAGCCTTGTGCATGAGACACTCACCTAGATGTCGGTGTCTCACCCACATCATCATCAAATCACTTCTACAGCAGTTATTCTAAGCTCTTCATGTTCTTGAAAAGATTTTTGTTGTCTACTAAGACAGAGTAACATATGTTGGAAGTCTCAGGAAAGTAAATAATTATGAGATATGAAATTTTTTTTCCATATTACAGTACTCAAGGTTGCTCAAGGAAACTTAGCTGTAATGGTGACTGAATTTCAGAGAGGGGGATTAATTTTTTCTTTTTATAATGCATTTTAAAGCATTTTACATGAGACACATGGGATTTCTCCTATCAGAAACCAGCTACTTCTTAAAATGTTAGTAACTCATGCAAAAATTAGAAATAATTTACCAAAAAATCTGTCTGGTATTTTTGCTTAGCCTTTTAATTCTGAAGGAAGTATCATGAAAAGACTTTTTCTGATCTGATTAATGTTTTGGGATTTTGTGAAAGGAGGAAAAATAAATCAAGCTGAAAGACCGAAACCCAAGTTTTAAAAACATTTTAACTTTAAATGAGATTCAAAATACACAGATATTAGACAAATAATCATTTTTAATACAGCACTTCATCCTCTGCTGTCAGTGACTACCTTTCAGCTATTGCAGTGGTACTTAAAATGTGCAAAGCTGTTAATTGTGACCATGTCATAGTTGTTATGTAAATTTGCACTGCAGGGTGTGCAAACAGTTAAATAGGCCATATGAATTTCTTTGCCGGTTTCCACAAATTACACTGCAGGAATCCAGCCCTTTTTAGCTGATGACACCAGTTTACAGTTCAAACTGTAATATACTATATAATACACAAATCTCAGCAAAGCAAGGTTGGGCAAGATTAAATACAATATGTTGCAATGAGGGACGGTTGAAAGGAATTAGAAAATGTTAATCTAGTCATGAGAGCTTGAGTTTTCCCTGACTTTCTGATTTTGTTTTGAAAGCTTTTCCATATGGATTCCAAAAATTTTCCTTCTTTTCTATTTTTTTTCTTTGAACAACAGGTTTTCCCTCAACATTTTTTCCTTTGTCAGGAAAATACTCCAGCTGCACCTTTTTCCTGCTTCTGTCCTCCACAAAGACAAAAGTGTGCATGCCTGAATGCCACCAAAGTGTGAAGTCTTAATGTACTTCAGATGTTCATACTATATAATAACACTCATCTAGCTCAATGCATTATGTAAAAACAACATTATTGAACATAATGTTCCATGAAGATACTGTATGCAGATCGTAAAAGTAGTTCTCACTTGCCTGAGTTGACAGGTTGTTTTATTTCAGTTTACACTTTGTTTATAATGACACAAGAATTTAGTTTAAATTATTAAAATGGTCCTTCTACTGAATTGTTTTAGTTTAGCACTATCACCTCTTTCATCCCCATACACACTGTGAATTTCCTTGCATGCGAATGAATATAATTCATGTAAAGAGAGTAGAAGCACTGATGACTGAAGTTCCCTTTCAAAAGAACATGTATAGTATGAGCATCAGTGGTGCAAATATCATCATGAAACCTTACCAGTTCATCTTAACTCTGACTTGAAAAGGTTCTGTTGAGTGCTAAGCTTTATGTGTCTTTGCTGAAAATCCCAACACAGTTGGAAACAGTTCAAAAATACAAAATGCTAATAGTTATATAATTATTACTGGAATTATAGTTGGTTATTAGTATTAACCAACTAAATAATTTTCAATTTAAATTATGCTTTCTAATAGTTTATTATTATTAGTTGCTTTATGACAACATGACAAAGTACTTGAATAATACAGTTTTGAACTGCACATTAAGAATCTTATTTATGTTCAAGAAAATAACATAGCTATTTATGAATGAAAACAGTTAAAACATTTTTACAATTAAAATAAACTGAAACTGCTTATTTTAATTGAAATAGTATTCTGTTTTCAGTAATTCCTACAGATAAATAATTCCTGAAAATAATACGATTAACAAGCTTCTACTCAGGCTTGCCTTCACAAGCAGGCTTACTGATAAGTTTGCAAATTCCTTCTTCAAAACACAGCTGTCTTAATTGAATATTCTAGAGCTCTCAGAAGAGATTTTTTAACTTGATGCCCAAACTAACCTAAATCCAACATTAATGTTATTGATAGACAGTTTTTCAATATCTAGGTGTTAATATAAAAATCTCCTGAACCTCTGAATCCTACAAATCACAGAGCCCAGTCTCCAAGTCTTGCATGGAAAAAGGTTGAATAGAGCCAAGGAAATGTTCTGTCGTGGCTATGTATTTTTAGAGGGCAGCTTTAGTAACAGAATGCAAAGAACATACAGCTCTTTTATTGGCAGGTCGTATGTGTATTCCTATAAGCATGAATTTTGTGCATTACGTGCAACACTTACAAGTGACCCCTGAACACATGAGAAAATCTCATGTGGTCAAAATATCTGCAGTGTACAAGTAATTCACAAGTTATATCTATCATTTAAAATCTATAACAAATCTTTTGGCAGCTTAATAGTGTTCAGTATTGTTCAGCCTGGAGAAGAGAAGGCTCCGGGGAGATCTTATTGCGGCCTTTCAGTACCTAAAGGGGGCCTACAGGAGAGCTGGGGAAGGACTTTTTACTAGGGCATGTAGTGACAGGACAAGGGGGAATGGCTTCAAACTGGAAGAGGGCAGGTTTAGATTGAACATTAGGAAGAAGTTTTTCACTTTGAGGGTGGTGAGGCACTGGAACAGGTTGCCCAGAGAGGTTGTTGAGTCCCCATCCCTGGAGGTGTTCAAGGCCAGGCTGGACGTGGCCTTGGGCAACCTGGTCTAGTGGGAGGTGTCCCTGCCTATGGCAGGGGGGTTGGAACTCGATGATCTTCAAGGTCCTTTCCAACCTAAACCATTCTATGATTCTATGATTCTATGTGTTTTAAATCAGCAAATGGGCAATAAGTCATTGGATAAAATTGGATCCCAGTAAAACAGATTATGACAACTGGAAAATACTTTCAAATAGCAAACTACCATGATAGAGCTTGATCCCAGGAATTATGGCCACATATACAAAAGTCTGTAAGGAATATGCAAGTCGTTGACCTTAATCCTATTTGACTTCAGATTCCTGGAGTAGGAACACCAAGAAATTCCACTTCCAGCTAAGTAGATTTTTTTATTATTATGGTACTGCTGACATGATCCAAATAATACATGTTTTCATGGCCCGTTTGAATGATGTCCGAATTTTCATTCTGAAATGAAATTGCCATTTTATCTGCACTATAGTTTGCCAGGATCTTTCTTACTCGCTATAGTTGGTCACTGTGTGCTGCCTCCTTGTAGAAGAATACAAAGATAACAGTTGCTGAAGTCATTGTTCATTGTGCAGACTTCTTGCTTCTCCAGCTAACTTGAGTACGCCCAGGTGTATAGTTAACCACTTCCTTCTTGGTGTCTGTTTAGTATGCTCCTGCACAACCGACTTACAGGGTCATGGTTATTCCATTTACAAATCACATTTTTCATCATCGTACTAAAGTTCAGTTATTTTCCTTCTAAGAGTCTGTCTTGAATCCTGGCGGTCTTCACCAGCCAACCATGATATGCCTGTCTAAGGCATTCCTTTCAGCCCAGCTACCTAAAACAGCCCAAACCTATAAAAGAATTTCTCTCTGACTTCTCCAGACAGGTCTGAGATTATTCTCCTATGTGATTTCAGCTCGTGAACATATAACTCAGTAATATAAGTTGATTCTACCAGAAGAAACAGACCAACAGTATCAATTCTTAAAGGATTTCCCCTCTAATTACTTAGTACTGGGCCACTGATTCTCTTAAAAATCTTGAAATATTATATTAAGTGGAAAAGTTTAATCCTTTTCAAAGCAGTCAGTTGTCTGGGCCAGCATTACCCATTTGCTAGGACCAAAGCAGTTTTTGGTAGTATTAATAATGCTTAGGAACAACAGAACTGTTTTCTGTCAGGAAAAGATAATTTGTGCAGGGAACAATGCTGCGCTGGGAGATGTCCCCTGTGGAATTTCTGAAGGGCTGAAAACAATCACAAAACTCATAGGCTTTTTGGTGAAATGCATAATGGATTTTGACCTCGCCTCATTAAACAGCAGTACATAATACATTATNTTGGCCTTGTTGAACTGCATGAGGTTGGCTTGGGCCCACCTCTCCAGCCTGTCCAGGTCCCTCTGGATGGCATCCCTCCCTTCCAGCGTGTCTACCTCGCCAAACAGCTTGGTATCATCGGCAAACTTGCTGAGGGTGCTCTCGACCCCACTGTCCATATCTCCTACAAAGATGTTGAACAGAAATACATATACATAATACATTATGTATAAAACCCACAACTCGCACAATAAACATTTTACAACAGGTTAAAAATGGAACAGAGGAGAACAGGAATCAAATGAATCCTATCTTCTTGTTAAATTACATACTTCTGGAAGTCATTCTGGTTGGAATTCATTTAACCAAATGCTTATGACTAAAACATGTAGGTATAAACATACGAAAAAGTCATCCCAGGCTCTCTTTATTTCTCTTTTTATGGAGAGAAGTTAAACACATCTAAGATGCAGTTCATTGGATGTCTAAAGTATGCATCTAAAATAAGTCAAATAACTAATTCCCAGCAAGGGTAGGTTTATCTCTATTGACCAAAAAGGGAGTCCAGGTTGACTGGCTTAGATATTGAAGGCTAAATTTTTGGTATCTAACATTGTGAGATGAATCCCAACCTCAGAGACCACCGTGATGAGGCTGACATGAAAACATGAAGATCAGAGAATTAATTTACTCTATCAAATGGTGTTTCTACTGTGAAATTTACCTTGAAGATGTAGCGGACAGCAACACAAGGAAAAGGCAAAGTTTAGATGCCACAACCAGAGACTTCTTGCCAAAGGTTCGGCTAGCTTCATGGGACTGTGCAGTTTCTGAAGAATGGTCCATTTTCCCACAGCCCTATTGAAATAACCTGTTAAGTGTTCTTAGAAGNTTTTATTTGTTTCCTTAAAAAAAAAAAAAAAAAGCAGTCTGTCTTGTGAATGGGGCTTCTGTTACGACAGAAATTTCTGTAGCTGTCATCTATCTCATTTCTTGTTATGCTGACACTTAGCAAGTGTGTGTAATGAAGGAAACAGTAAGAAACTCATATGATTCCCTACATTAGGTTATTAGATACTTGTACTATACTTAAGCAAGAACTGCATGGATTATTTCTGAAAGTTTATCTGTTGGTGTCACCAGGTAACAGTCACTGCATCCTGTCCCGTAAGTTACAGTCTTAGGGAGAAATGTGTGTGGAAGTACGGGTAAAGGTTTGTCCAAGCATTTTGTGAAGCCCATTGTAGGTATAAATGTCCCAATTTGTCTTACTTGGCAGAGCATGGTAAAGTAGGTTTAAGATAAAGGGCAACTTCTATGTCAGTGATATGGTTTGTTATACAATGATTAGGGGGAAAACAGAAAAAAAATAGTAGCAATTTATATATAAACTGTGTCCTACAATCAGTACCTGGTGTTTCAGTAGTACATGGAACTGAAAAATACAATCTGGCAGTTTAAAACATAGTTCATGTGGTGAATATTAAGTACCATCTTGTAAATCTACAATGTTTTGCAGTAATGTTAAGCCAAGTTATTTCAGAATCTAAGATTCTGCACTAATAAATCATTGTAGTATTTTCAGCAGATGAAAATATTTATATACACAGTATCACAAGCAACTGAGACTGATAGCAGCAACAAAGTAATTAGAATATTGTCCCATAGTGGCTGTAGCACAGTTACGTTATGAACTGCTGATGATCAAGTCTCATTATTTAATATGAATAAACAACAAATTAAAAGATTTTTGAATAAAAGTGCAGAAATAAGATGAATACTGTGTATATACATAGAGATAATGCATGAACTTCTGTTCAATTGTAAACTTACATTGTGTTCTCTGTCTTGTAGTTTGATAGGAAGCTACAGGAACAAAAAAATGATCTATCTCTAAAGATGAGGGTTAGAACTGAGAGCCACAAGCTTGTTACAGGCACAGGATAGCTCTGCAGGAGACTTGAAAAGAGCTGCTTTAACGACTTGGAGTAATTCAGCAGCTGGGCAAGGATGTAATTTAATCATGTTTTGCAAGTTGTGTGTGCAGAGCGCAGTGATCTCGTTCCCAGGAGTAAATTCAGAATTGAGAGGAGACCTTGTGTGAAACCTGTCTGAAAGCACTCTCATTTGGGAACATTATATTGTAGTTTGTGGAGGTAAGATGCCTGTGGATATACCTGGCTCACAGGAAGTATTTGAACTTCCAATACCTGTGGGGTTTTTTGACATCCATGGTTGGGTTGGTTTGGTTTTTTTTCATTTTATATTAGTGCAAATGATGCAGATGTTGCCCACTTTTGTTCTAGATAAGCAGCTTCAGCTGCTGAGATTTTATTCTCTTGGCTGAAATTGTAAGCTTTAATGAATGGTGTGAATTGTTGATGGTCTCTGTGCTGTAAAGGTGAAAGTGAATATCCTCATGTATTAAGGAAGTGCAGTCTGGTAAGATTTCTTCAAATTCAAAGAATGCTTCTTTAAGAACTATAATATAAAGTGAAGGAAGTTGTTTAAACCCAGTAAGTAATGTTTTTATTGCTAATATATCTTTAAATATGACTAGCTGATAAATTGAGAAATCATTATTTCCTTTACACTATTAAGAACCATTTCATTTCTTTATATACAGACTCTGAAACTTAACATATTTTGGCATTCCAGTGATACATAGTTAAGTTTTGCAACACAGAGAATGTATTTTATTACTGAATTGAGGAAAGAATATGTAGAAGTGTATTTAAACCTGTGCTTACAAGGTACCATTACCACTTTTAACTGTTTTTACAGTAAAATCATACTGTTCTGTGAGACGCAGATTATGATACAATCCTATGAAATACTTTGTGATGGAAGAATTAGAATATTATGACAAATGGGAGGAAGGCGTTGCCATAAACAAAATAAATTTAAGCCTCCTGAAAATGGCAATTGATGCAGTTCATATTTTAAAACATCACATGGTATGTACTGAGAAGTAAGACATAAGTGTAATTTGAATGGGACATGATGAAAATGCTTTCCAGGTAAAACTTCATAAGAGTTTCTAGTTTCTAGTAACTTGCTATTACAGTTATATCTTCATATTTTCCTTGGGTTTTTATGTAAATATTTTTAATTTAATTCAAACAACTAAGCAGTCCTTTTTTTTTTCTTACATAGCAGATGGTACGTGAACAATACACTACAACAACACCAGGCACTAGCCTAGAGAGGCCGAAGAATGAATATGTCTACAAAATTGGAATTTATGGCTGGAGAAAGCGTTGCCTCTACCTGTTTGTTCTCCTTCTGCTTATCATCCTAGTTGTGAATTTTTCTTTGACAATATGGATTCTTAAAGTGATGTGGTTTTCTCCGGTAAGTATCCTCTTTAATTTTCATTCTCTTCTCTGTCTCACCACTTCACTTATTTCATATGTACAGCAGCTTCTCTTTATGTAATAGATGGTTCTTTTTTCTTCCTTCTCAATTATAATTTGTACTTTGGTTGAAAGGACGTAAGAAATATCTATCTTGGAGCGTACTTACTGATCTGTAATTCCTGTATCGGTAACAATCTTTAAAATACTGCGGTTGATAATACCTTACGTTGAAGTTAATTCCAGCCACTCTAAGAGAATATATTTTACTGTTGTCTTATAGTCTCTGTTTATTTTATATTTTATAAATGTGTTTGCTGTAATTTTATCTCACACAGAATTCCTTAGTGTTAAAATATTGCTGACAGTTGCTGTTTTTTCTTAGCTTCCTTCTGTTTATCAGCATCTAAAATTTAACAAGTTATTTGCCCAATTAATTACAGCTCAGAGGTAATTATTACGACTTTGTGCTTGAGGCTAAGCAGCTATATTATTCGGGAATAAATTTAATAACTTCCCACTGTCATATGTATTTTAATATTTATAATGTAATTTTGCGTGTAGTAGATTAAAAGATAACTTTCAGAAGTCTGCAAGATGTGGCTTTAGTCAGAATGCAATGAAATGCATCAGTGAATATTGAAGCTAAGCTAATTTGTTCCTAACGCGCAGTCATGATACACAGATGATTTGAATAGACTTGTTACAAGAAAAACAATAATGGTAAATTCCTACAGCTCTGCCCCTGCTACTGAAGAAAGTGTTATATTAAATTTCCCATTATCTATTGTTATTATGGCTCTGTCACTAAATGAAGGGCATTTTATCTTCACAGAAGCTTTTCTATACCCTACTTTCTCTTACTATAGAGGTAGTAGGTTAATTTTAAGTGCTACTTACTAATATAGTTACTACTGCTTGAACTCCCACAAGTTTCTTCCTCCACATAAATTCTCTTCAGCACTGTTACTGTCATACAGATTACAATGCAGAACATCTTAGATCATATATAATTTTTCTGTTATGTAGTTCACGTGGAAGATGTGCACTTAGTGACTGCACATCATGAATCACAGAACAAGAATAACTTAATTTTTTTCTGCTTGGCTCAGATTTATATTTTTTAAGGAGTTTTAAAAATTATTTTCTATTGGTTTGCTTTCACTGTATGAAACTGGGTATTTCTTCTCCAGTATCAGTCAGGGCTAAATAAATAGCATCAGAAAGTCCACTTCCAGAAACTCCTATCTCCTACTAGTTATCTCTGAGGAAGGCACCAAATGCCTTGATCTGCTGAGGCTCAGTGTCCTTCTGCCCTGGCAACAAGAGCAGTGGAATCACAGCTTACATAGTGCAGGCTTACATTCTTTCACAGGGTGGACCATGAATGCTGTGGTTATAAGGGTTTTCCTAATTCTCTGTTAAAGAATCTGTATTCCTGACATATGTGGTTAAATAGTGACTTAACTGTAATTCCTCCATTCATTTGTGTTATTTTTAGGGAAATATCTGTATTGCAGCTAAATATCAACTATAAGAACGTTGGTGCAAAGTACGCCTGTATGTTGCAGTCCTCAGCAAAAGTATGCGTGAGGTCATTAAGAACAGAGAACTTTTTTTGCTGGGTATTGTTTTAATAGAGTGTATCTGTCAAGACAAGAAGTAACTCTGAAGATCCCAGAGGTATCCTCCAGAGAAGCACTGCTGGCCTCTGAGAAAACTCTAGGAAAGAGTATAGGGGTTGACTGCATGCTCAAAGTCTCGCAGTATGACTGAAGCATCACGGTCCTTTCCTGTGTCTAAGGAAATACTGTTTGTAAAGAATGAGGGTAACAGTCATAGAAATTACTAACACTAGCATCAAATCCTTTTCCTGATGGAATTAAGCATTTATGCCTCCAGGTTTTTGGTTAGTGTTTGAAAAACTAAAAAAGAGGTAACAATATATTCTCAGAAATAGATTTTTAGGGTTCTTGAGTTCCAAGCTTGACGAGTATCTGCTTTTTAGGAAATCAGTTGATTCATATATGTCCTACTTATCCAATTAAATGTACCCATTATTGGGAAGAGTTTAAAAGTAATTGTGAAATACTGTCCTATGCAGTCATCTGTTATTTGGCAAATATTAGTCTGTCAGCTGTGATGATACTTTTTGTATTTATTAATTGTGTTCTAGCGATATTATATAGAGATTATACTAATTATTACGTTTAATAATAGATATTGTATTTTTAGCTACTACTTTAAAAATATTCGGTCCTAGTTTTAAAAAAATACATTAAAATGTTATCCCTGTTAACAATATTAGAATATTAATATCTAATAAAATATTAACAACTGTTTCTCTGTAAAATAATACAAGAAACAAGCTTTGTTCTTTCTAAGGTTGATAAATATACTTAGAAAAAACATGATAAACATTTTAAAAGGTATTTTTATAGTACAGTTCTGAAGAGAATTTATGCTCAGAGAAAACTTATAACATGATCGTAGTATGTAAAAAACAGTTTTGCAGTATAGTGCGTGGGGTTATTGGGGCTTTAGAGATTGATTGGCGTAGTTCTATAGCACAGGCCTTTTCATGAGCCCACTCAAAGTTGAGAAAATTGTTTTTTAGACCTCAAAGTTTATTTTATAGGATGATTTTTTTTCTTTTTCTGTAAAGCATCCGTAAAGCTTTCATTAAATAATAACTTGCAGTATACAAAAATCACATGCTATGTCTATCCATAGATCCAGATTAAAATAATAATAAAACTGTGAACAGAGCTTCAGCCAACTCTAGCATAGAATTAATCCATGCACACATCTTCTGTCTCAACCCAAAAAACCGGACAGTGTGATAAATACTAGCAAACAAGCTAAGCTGATAAAGGAGAACGTGAACCAGACATAGACATGCTGCAAGATTAATAGATTTTAATCTCCTTGTAGAAATTTGGAAGGATGGTGAAAGACAGAGACTTTTCTAAGCTCCATTGTTTGAGAGGCCTTCAGCATTAAATGAACATGACATAACTGAACAGAATTTAATTTCATTTCATTTCATAAAATCTAGACTAAAAAGGAACAACCGGAACAGAGAATGTATTCCTTTTCTCATACTGCCCCAATTACATAACGTATGAGCACCCTCAAGTTGGGCGAATTGATTCACAGGTATCAGATATGTCTCATTCTTTTTTTCTATTTCTCTCCTGGTGTTCAGGGGACATTGTCCCACATTTTTCCTGTGTCGGGCTCCCTGTGTCAGGAAAGCCAAAGCTTAGCTTTAGTTAAGATTTACAAAGGCAACAAGATGGGCTGCATCCATGGGTGCAGAGAGAACTGTCTGATTCTCTTGCAAAGTCACCCTCTGCCACGTTTGAAAGGTTATGGAGACTGGGGAGACCCTCAATGATTGGGGGGACGCAAGTGTTGCACTTGTCTTCAAAAAAAGAGGCCAGAAGGACAGTCTGGTGGATTATGGGCTGCTCAGCCTCACTTCAGTCCCTGGGAAAATGATGGAACAGGCCCTCTTGGAAGACATTTCAATGCCCATGAAGGAGAATAAGGTAATGAGGAACAGTCAGTATGGTTTTATCAAGGGTGAATGATGCCTCACCAACATGGTTACCTTCTGTGATAAAATGTCTGGATTTATAGATAATGGGAGGACACAGGATGTCATTTACCTTGACTTTAGGAAGGCTTTTGACAGTCTCACACAATATTCTTGTACCCTAGTTAGGACATTACAGCCATGAAGGGCGGACAATCAGACAAGAAAAAAAAAATGGCTGGATGGTCAGGCTCAGAAGGTAGTTATTGATGTGTTGTATCCTACAAGGAGGCAAGTAATAAGTGTTGCAAGGGTTTATCCTGGGACTGGTCCTTGTTAACAACTTTATCGATGACTTAGAAGAGGTGATAGAATACTTGCTCACTAAGTTTGCAGATGGTACCAATTTGGGCATACCATTCAATACTTCCAAGGCTTGGGCTGACACTTAGAGGGGCTGGAGAAATGGTCCAACCTTATGAAATTCAAGAAGGAAAAATGCATTGCCTGGCTGGGAGCAGCTCTATGGAGAAGGCCCTGGGGGTTGGTGGGCAGCATGAGACAGCAGTGAACCTGGCAGCAATGAAGGCCAAGACCTTCATGGGCTGTGTGAACAGAGGCAGAGACCACGGGAAGTGATTATCTCCCTTTACACAGCACTCATTAGACACGCATATAATACAGCTTGCAGTTTTGAGCCTCCCAACAGAGGATAGATATTGACAAACTTTAGTATAATTTTTGGTTTTAAGAAGTTTTGTCTTGTGGTTGGCCATTAGGTGTTGCCAAGACAGAATCTCTTTTTTTCTATAAATAATATTACACTAGTGATTTCCTCTGAAAAACTCATTATTAATGTTTCTTATGCCTCTGACAAAGAGAAGAAAAATGCTTCACAGTAAAAAATACATTAGTTTCCTCTTTTACCTTGTTGTCTTAATTGATTAAAATGACTGTAATTTTAAAATGGTCCACTGACTCTTAGCTTATAACATTTCAATTTCAAGGCCATCAGTTATACTAGACTAGGCGCTATCATATGAGATGAAAATTCATCCTCCTAGACACTATTAGATCCTAAAGTATTTAAGTAGAAAAACAGTGAATATATTGAATGCAAGAATACTCATTTCCCTCATTGTTCTTTTCCAAATCCTTATTGTGGTGTAGACTATAGAATTAGGCATTTCTCAGTCTTTCTAATTGACTAATTGTCAATTAGACAATTCTAACAATTCTAATTGTTTTGATTTCTGTGGAATAACTGATTTTTTACTGGGTTGGAGCTAACACATGCTTTAGCAGTCAGATGATTACAGCACTCACCTTGGAGACAGAAGCTTCTGTTATAGCTTCTGCACCAATTAATGTTCAATGAATTTATATGAAGTAGAACAAACTAGAAGAAGAGAGAGTAAAAGATTCCCAACATCAAGTGTGTGATAATCTGCTGGTTGGAGCATGTATATCCGGGAGAAGATATGAGATCAGATTTTCCCAGGGAAAGGAGGAGTTTTGATCTGGGAGTGCAACAACCCAGTTGAGTCCTGCGACCACTTGTTCTTAGGTAAAAGGACATCAGTACCTCTTCACATGGCCACTCTTTATCCTTGTAGACTTTATTTATAAGATGGTCAATTATGAAATTTTGATTGCGTTCATGTCCAGTGGGAATCAGATAATTTAACTGTGAGAATATTAGTATGCCTAGATCTGTTGGACAAGTGAGGAGGCTTTTTGAGAATTTAGATTTTGGAATTAGATTCTTAAATTATTTATCTCCCATGCTAAGTGCCCAATATACAAATTCCAGTTGCCCAACATACAAATTCCATATTGACATGACTGTGAAAGGCTACGTCACTGCTCAGTAGGAGGCATTAACAAGAGGTATTTGGCTTCTCAGTTTGTTACATAACAGATATGATTTCACAACTATAATGTTTCGCTTGCATTGCTGCAGACTAGTGATTTCTGAGGGTTTTGTTGGTGGTTTTTTTGCCTTTTTATTTTTCCATTATCTTTATATTCCTTAGAGAAAACTAAGTTAATGAGACTGGTTTCGCATTTTCTCCTGAATGTAACTCGATCTCCAGAGGTCCCTTCCAACCCTTACATTCCGTGATTCTGTGATAACAGGCTTTAGCTGTCCTATCCTGCTGTCACATAGAGAATTAGTACTCACATCCTCAGAACTTCACCCATAATAGTTATCCATTGTGTCTACACTATCATCATTGAAGACTTGGACTAAAACTTTTAGGTCACTATTGAATTTCATAGATTGTCATGGTGTGACATAAAACTCATGTGTGAAAAGTGCACCTGATCAGATGATTACTGTTTCTGATACAATAGGAAATCTTCTTCAGAAACCCCACATTAATTCAATTATGATATCATTCAGGTTATGCTATGTTATCATAACACCAAGAACAGTAATGTGCCCAAGATTATTCCTAACTTTTTTAAGCCTCTGATGGAGAAACCCATGTTTCCATGGGTTTTCATGGATACCACAGCTATCATGGTCTTCTGGAATACGAAAGGTCAAGGCAATTGTCCTGTTTTATGTTGATAAGGCCAGACGGTCATGATTTCCCAGGATAACTAGGTGCCTTTTCCAAGTCTGGAGTTTAGCATGAAGGTTTTTCTCTGACAAAAAATTTTAAGCACAGTGTGAGAAGAGGCAGGTAGGTCTTTATAGTTGTAGATGCACTGTCAGTCAAACGATTCAAATCTGCACTCAATCCCATGTTCTCCTGCCATCCATGTTAAACCTTACGTGGGTTTGAGTCACTAATAAGAGAAAAGTCAAACCCTAATACTAAGCCTTAGAACAACCTGTGGATCCCCTTAGCATGACAGGAATGAACTTGGTATATGGAGGGCCAAGCACACAATGTCCAGTCCATCAATGTGTAGTCTGAGCTTTGTTCTTCCTAAGACCAGGACAAATGTTTAGCCTGCTCCTGTGCCTGCACTTCAGCTGGACGTGAAGACATAGGTAATGAGAATTGGGAAGGTCTTTGCACATTTAGGCTAGAAAGTGGTCTTCACTTCCACTTTCTCTTTTATGCACAGGTATTTTTGGCACTGGAATAAATAGGACAATTGCTACAGTTTGACAAACAAAGACAGGGTTTTCCAAATACTTTTAACAGGTATTTTCTTCTTTTGGCTTGCTTGTAATTGGTGAGTGCTCTACCCACATACCTGTTCCCAGAAACTTTTATCACAGATGTACCACTCTTGCAGACACCACTTCTTGTGTTCTCATGGGCAATTAATAACTAATATTGACAAAGTATTAAAAAATGTGTTTTGTTACATTCCAAAGTTTTCCATAAGGCAATGCCAATTCATTTATATTTAATTGTATAAGAAAATGTTAAAAAGCTAACTATAATCTTACAACCAATGGCTATGTACACACATTAGTTGGCTGATAATTACACCAGTCTATATCTATAAATATTATGTGCATTTTATAATGAAATACGTACATAAACAACTATATAAGCACTTGAAAAATTCAGGCACCGAAGATGTAGGGGCTCACTTAAGGAACTATGGAAAATACGAAACTAGGAATGTGATGAATTAAGAAAGCAAAATTTTAACTGAAAATCAAGTAATACTTTCTGACAGTGAGACTTACTGGACTCTGTAATAGCATGCCTTATTAAATTGGAGATGCTCAGTCATTTGGAACATTTAAAACCAGACTAGACAGCAATGAAAATGTACGGTAAAGAACACTCATTCACGGCAAGATTTCTCCTTCACTCCAAAGACATACACTAATGAACTTGTACAGCCTTTCCGTGTGTTTTATCATTAACAGTGTATGCTCCGTGGAATTAGTTGCCATTTTGAGGGTATTACGTTTTTAAATACTCAAATGAAATAAAATATTTATTTAATTACTCACATATTCTCATCCTAAATTTTATCAAAATATTTTCTTGTCAGAACACCAATATTCCATAGTTTCTACTCTGGATAATCCTGAACACCTGTATTTTGCTATTTTTCCATTGACTTAAAAATAATTCGCCTCCAACCAGGCCACAATTATTCCCATTATCTCTATCAGACAGTGAATGATTAAATATTTTATGCAAAGAGTAATAGCTGAAAAGAAAGATGCTGAGATATTTATTGCAGAAAATCTGTTATCAAAGTCAGACTTCTCAGCAGTGTGGTATATACATACATATACATAAAATGTATTTTATTAAAGCATTTGATTAATCCGAATTATATGATGAATCAAATCACGTGTGTGTAAAAGAGTGTGGAGCACTCATTTAAATGAAAAAAAGATCCAAGTTTTCTGTTGTTGGAATAATATATATTGATAAAGAGTTGTCCTGGTTTGAGGTAAAACAGAACCAATTTTGTTTAGTAACTTCGCTTCTTAGCTGGGCCTCTTCTAACTACTGAAATTAACAGCATATTGTGCAGAAACTGTTCACTTTCTCAGAGTGATAAGACCAATGTTTATAGTTGATGCCCAGGCATGGTATGCAGAGAGGCTCTTGCTTATACTTATAGCCATAACACCCAAGGCCAACCAACTTTGTTGTTTGCCCCGTTGGAAAGTCAGAAGCGAAAAAGCATAGTGGGGTCCCACCTGCAGGGAGGAGCGGACAGGACAGGTGACCCAAAACTGACCGACAGGGGATTCAATCCCATATGCCTCCTGCTCAGTATAAAAGCTGATGGATCAAAGGGTCGGGGCTCTTCCTTCAATGGCCAACGTCTGAGGAGGACCCTGTTCGTCTGCCTGTGATCCTGATCCTGAATCCAGATCCGGAATCCGGTTCCCGTCCGTCACCGAGTCCAGCCTGGGACTGCCCCAGTGCCAGCTGGTGTCGTGATTGTCGTCTTGGGAGCTTGATACGGTTTTGTATATATTTTTCATTATTTCTTTTTATTTTATTATTAATATTTCATTAAAGTAGTTTAGTTCCTTCTAAACTCATAAGTCTCTTTTTCCCTCCTCTGCCTCTCTCTTTGAAGAGGGGTAGAGGGGAGCATCTGTCGGTCCCATCTGGGGTCCCCCAGGTCCCCAGTAGCCAATTTGGCCTAAACCACGACAAGAGTTTTAAAACACCTGAGTACAGTGAGATTATAGTTTAAGAACTGTGGACAGGTGAGATCATAGGGCTTGACTACAGCTCCCAATTCTACTTTGCTAGTTTTAAGTTTTATGGGAAAACTTAAACGAAGCTGCTCTTGGCAGACCTTCTGCCAAAGGAAAATCAGACGTTCTTCTTGTGATCTGACTACCACCTTCTTTTCTGAGCCTTGACACAACCGGTAACTTTTTAATATTCAACTGCACATTTTTGTGGGGTTTTGGCATGTATTTTTGCTCCCAGGACCAAGGAGAGCTGTTGTGATGTAGGAAATAGGAATGATGAGTGATAGACCTGGTGAAATTTACAATTTGCATAGCCCAAGAGTGATCTGAAAAAGGTTTCTGTCCATGAAACTTAGCCTATTGTTTCTAGTGCTATCACCTGACTTTGTAAAAGAGGTTAAATCTCCCTAAGACTTTTTATACATCTTTAGATCATTATATACTCAACAGCACTATTGTTGAGATTCATATACTCAGTGAAAATTTATTGTAGCATTTCTTAAAATAACGTAACTTGACACAGAGTGGTTGAGGTTGAGGACACTGATGAAAACAAATGGCATTTCCAAAATGTGGGACCCCGGGACTTCCCAGTGCCTGGATCCAAGTGCACACCCTGATGCCATCTTGCCTGCATGTGAGGTCCACCCCTGACCCCAGGTGCCCAGGTGCTTACAGGATTGATGCCTGCAGGCTCTCTCCTGCTCAAAATCCACTTTTCCACAGGGGTGCTGACATGGGTGATGGGGGACACACTGTGGTGTGCACCTACTCTGCAATTGAGTACCCAGCATCAAGCACAGCCTACTGAAATAACCACAACATGGAGAAATTGAACAACTTGGGTTTAATTCCCATTTCTGTGTTCCATATACAAATAATTAATTGCATATACATTCATACATGAAATCCGGCCATCTGATCAGAAACATTCACTGTGCAGAGTTCCTCAACTACCATTTTTCCATGTAAGACTCTTAGGACTTGGTTTTGAGACTGACACTAAAATGTCCCGACCCTGCCAAGCTCCGGTAGGAATCAGTGAGACAAAAAAGTAACCGCTGTTCTCAAAAGATGGCTCCCTAAGACATACGTTGTTTACATCGTTCCTATGTCATGTTCCAGTTCATGTATTCTCTGTTGTGTTAGTACTTGCAGTGAATAAATGCCTTCTGTGTGTTTCTGCAATGTCTAGCACAACAGGGCTTCTATCCAGTTTGGGACAACAAAGGACCTGGGGGTGTTGGTGGACAGACAGCTGAATATGAGCCTACAGCGTGCCCAGGTGGCCAAGAAGGCCAACAGCATCCTGGCCTGTATCAGGAATAGGGTGGCCAGCAGGACTAGGGCAGTGATCATCCCCCTGTACTCAGCACTGGTGAGGCCCCACCTCGAGCACTGTGTTCAGTTTTGGGCCCCTCACTACAAGAAAGACATTGAGGTGCTGGAGCATGTCTGCAGAGAAGGGCAACAAAGCTGGTGAGGGGTCTGGAGAACAAGTCTTACGAGGAGCGGCTGAGGGAACTGGGGTTGTTTAGCCTGGAGAAAAGGAGGCTGAGGGGACACCTTATCACTCTCTACAACTCCCTGAAAGGAGGCTGTAGTGAGGTGGCGGTCGATCTCTTCTCCCAAGTAACAAGCAATAGGACAAGAGGAAATGGCCTCAAGTTGTGCCAGAGGAGGTTTAGGATGGATATTAGGAAAAAATTCTTCACAGAAAAGATTGTTAAGCATTGGAACAGGCTGCCCAGGAAGTGGTGGAGTCGCCATCCCTGGAGATAAAAGACGGGTAGACGTGGTACTTAGGGACATGGTTCAGTGGTGGTTTTGGCAGTGTTTGATGGTTGGACTTGATGATCTTAAAGGTCCCTTCCAACCTAGATGATTCTATGATTCTAAGATTAGGAAAGGACAATAAATATTATAAATATTATGTAACAAGCAGTTTCCCATTAAATAGATTCAACATTTGATAAGAGTAATCCAAGCTTAAAAGTCCATTCTCCTAAAATGTAGAGATCTGGCTGCTGAACAGTTTTGACAAGTAGAGTGCTGACAAGTAGAGTCAGAATGGAATGTGTTGTTCTTCAGAAGAATCATACTATGGCTAAGCTGTACACCATTTTTGTTTCAGTAGGTGTGAACTAACATGGAATTGAATGATTTCTATGATCTTTTACAGGTCTTTGAAGACTTTCAGATATGTAATAAAGATCTTACTAGTAGCCTTACTGATGTTTTTACAAATCCCCGAGCCTGTGAATTCTAGAAGCACATGACCACTCCTACGATTTCTTCCATTCCTTTTTATTTAGCATATGTTTTCCCATTGTTAGTCCTTCACTTTAATGCAACATTTCTTTGTCCTTTTTTCATCATCTTGACTATTTAGACAGCAAATTCTGTCAGGGTGGAGATGTTTGTCACTGTGTGCTTACACAAGGTATAGAGCACTGAGATCATAAGATGAAATGTTCCCTAGTACAAATGATAGGATTTACAATATTGAATCAATACATAGTCTGTGTAATCATATACACCATGCAAATATCCCTGATTCCTTGGAGGAATTCAAGAAATAAACATTATGCACTGTTGTTCAGCAGAAAATCCTTTTTAACAACCTTTGCAAATCGAAGGAAAAGATTTAATTCAATTTCTTTTTCTAAGTTACATGATTATAAATGTTAATATAATAAAATTAATTAGCCAACTTATAAAAACTCAATTCCTGAATAAATGTATGTAACAGTGGGAGTAGCAGTGTATTTTTCTAATCTTGAGTAAATCAGTCACAGAAGATATAACGCCAGATGCAATGATATTTTTATTAGCAGAGTATTATCCAGCTTTGAAATGTCTATGCAGTGCAGAATCAGAGACAGAATCGGGTGTTGCCAAACACGAAAACAAAGCTGGAACAGAAGCTGTTGTGAGAAGCTGTTTTTTCCTATTGAGTAATACCTGTTGTAATTTATATCTTTCTTTATTTAAGGAAGTCTGTTATTCTATATATTGGGACAAAGTGGACCTGAAAACATCTTGAAAGTATGCATCTTAGATATGAATCCTATTTTATGAAAGAAATCTCATCAAAACTAAGCAAATGTCAATGGTATGATGAATTTGCATCTTTCATAGCCATTTCCTTACAAACCTGTTGAGTTCAAAGTGGCCGTCTGCTTTTCTAGATCATGGAATATTACCAACCCACTTTCTAGCCATATTCACAAGGGGTGTTTTAGTCCGTATCCAGCCCTATGCCAGGTGAGACTAACTTTTGTACCAGGAGTTCTTGCTGTTGCTAAGGGCTCTGCTTTGACCAATGTCTTAGACAGAAAAGACTCCACTGTCATCTAAGAAGAGGACTTGGATAACCTTCTCTGTCTGAGCCCAGGAAATTGAGTCCTTGCAACAGAAAATGAGATGAGGCATCAGTAATGTTATTATACCAAGCACGTACTTAGCTCCAAAATAGATATTGTAAGTCAAACAGAGAGTTTCATCAGATTCATTACCAACCCTGTTTTGCTGATTGCTCTTTAACAATCTCTACCCACAGCCCTATTATCTCAATGAAACAGTACGCTCTTGTTTGCAAAGCAAGTTCTCTAAATAGTAATTGCTGCAAGAAGTACTGCGGTGAAAGCTGGATCTATAAAGCCATTAATTGAACTAGCTTTGGGGCACAACAAATGATGTCTTGGTCTGAACTTGCCAAGGTCTTTCCCTGGGCTGGCATCAAAGTAGGATGTAAGTATCATATAAGTAAGAGAAGGTGTTACCTGAATGGAAATGCTGCATCCTATCTACTCTGAAGTTAATACCATTATCGGTTCCAATCAGCAACTACAGTACGTGTGGACTTTTCATGTTTGGAAAATTTGAATATTTGGGGAGCAGGTATTACAAATCAAACATGCTATTAAATCCTCGGACAGGAGCTTAATGTGAATTGAGCGCATGTTAAAGTTAATGTTTGAATCAGCTCAGAGATTTTATTGTTGTAACCATGCTAACATATGGTATGCCTGTCTTTCCAGTATTTGATCTCTCCCCAAAAGAGGAAAATACACATCTTCCTGTGCAGCTATTAGCTGATACAGAGACCAGATGTTTAATATCCATTGTTTAGAGGAGTCTGAGGACTGGAATTGAGCCTAATGCTGAGAAGGTGCAGAAACAGTGATGATATGATATAATAAGAAGAGTGGTTGATCCAATATAGTAAGCCCCCACATCTATCAGTTTCTATGTTGGTAGGAAAATGCAAGTTAGAGTTATCGATTGAATTTAGGTGACTAGAAATACTCATCATAAACTGAATGAATGTACCTCATCCCTCGTCCTCATTTCTAAGGGCCACGTGCCTACAGCAGCAGACCCCTACGTTGTTATATTGGCTTGGGAGATAAATCCCAAATATATCATCTGATGCTCATTTGACTGCATAAGCCATAGACAGCACGAGGCTCAGCTGCCCGAAAGCAAGTCACCGTGAGTGGAAGAGCCCTCCAGCTGCAGCTGCTTGCTTCCACTCCTAGTAGTCCCACAGCAACGTGCATCTCTTTCCAAGTGACTTTCTTGGACCTGAGACAGAGCAGACAACAGGCAAAGGAGGGAAAGTTCTTTTATCCTGTTTTAAGAAGACAGGCCTTTAATGCTAGCCATACCAATCCTGTCAGACTTGCTTTATCCAGTCATGTCTATGTTTTCGTCAACATACATATTCATAGCCAGAAGAAGGCCATTCCACCAGACCCATCAGTATGACTTTTGGAACTTTTTGGTCCTGATGAAGGACTCACTCATTGCATAGTCCTCTGAAAGAAGCTTAAGGACCTTGTCACAGCTTGTGGACATACTACACTTTTCTGCTGGCTTTGTGGAGAATGGAACTGTTAACTCTTTTTTCAGAGAAAAAATACTTTACATTTGTTGTGTCTAGAGTCTAAGAGACTCTAATCCATCCAAGATGGTCTTCCCATCCAGGTGCTCCACAGCACAATGAGTCTTACCTAGGATTCTAGTAGTGGTAGCTACTTATTTCAGGTGATTTGGAGTATCCCTATGTAGGCAATTTGCTGAGTAACTGTCAAATATCCTTTACACCGTGATTTCTGAATCAAAGAGCCTTTTGTTGGGCTTTTATGAGGCTTGAACCCACTCAGAGCTTGAATTTCTTGTAGAAGGCTTTGTCTCTGTTTCTACAAGCACTTAACCACCTCAGGACCATTTTCAAATGATGAAAAATGCTTCTGCTACGGTTGAAGACATCCTGTTGCTCCAATTAGAGTATGCCTAGCAGTTTTGAAATGAAAACTGGTCACACCTTTGTGAACACTAATGCTAAATTGCATCTTTGGTGCATAAGGGTTTGGCAGCTGCCAGCAGTTCCCACGCCAGTCAACTCCTTGCAGCGATAGCAAAATCTGCTTTGTGTCTACAGAGATACCGTTTCATCCTACTCTTCTATACAGCTCAATCCCTGCCTTGCTGAGGGCTTTGACTAATTAGAAAACATGAGTCTCGGAGTTATATGCATGACAATGTGTTACAGCTCAGGGCCAAGCGCACCCAAGCATCAACATCAGGATAACAAGAATCCAGACTTGCCATACATCCGCTATGTGTAATGAAGCTTTTTTTTTTCCTAATCAATAGCTTATCATATAACTGCATCAAAGTCCACATCTAACTGATATTTGGACCCTTTCCTCAAGCCAATAGAAATATTTTTATTCAATTATTTGAATAGAAACAGAATCAAATCCTTGAAACTGAGAGCATCAAGGTTATTCATCACTGAGGAAGTCACAATACTCAGTAAATAATAATTGGCTTCTCCTAAATGGTAATGTAAGAAGCAGAGTGGTTGTTAAGAGAACATTATGTGTAACTATTATAGTCCTCCTTTTTATGGAACTTATCGTTGGATTTCGGTGCATTAGGGTGGTTGTTTATCCTAAATCCCTCGCTTTTACATTTCATGTAACTTCAATTTGCCAATTATAAAAGTGGGCTAATAGAATTTCCCCATCTCACAGTACTGCATAACTCTATACTTCTACAGTCTTGAGATGCTCAAATATCGTGGTACTAAGGAAATAATAATTGTTTACAGTCACAGTGGTAATAGAAGTGAGGATCATTATATGAAATCTACATTTTTGTTGTTCTCGTGCATGTTACAGAGTTTATCTGTTTTTCATCACAGATAGTCATTTATGAAGGTAACCCGAGTCTAAATTTCCATATGTTTTTGCACTTCCTGAGCACTCAGTGAGGATGGATAATGAGGCTCTTATTCAAATATGTGAGAATGTGAGCTTTGTGTCAATGCTTAAATGAAATATCTGATGAAGAATATAGGACATATTTGAGAACATAGTTATACAAAGTAATCCTGAGTGATATGACTGGATTTACTGAAAAATAAGAACTTATGGATAAGTTAAAGTGCAAAGTTTTGTCACATGGCGTATTATTCTTGATGTCAAAGACATTCCTTTGTCTATATAGCACTTTTAGAATAATCATTACTGAAGAATCTGAATCCATTAGAAAGAGTATGCTGAGTAAATTGCATAATCTTTTTTAACATCAATTATAGTCTTTTTGTCTCTACTTAAAATTTCTTCCTGGCAAAGCCAAAGGCAGGATAGAGATTGCCACCCAGAAGTTTGTTAATTTTCCCCAATCTGCTTCAGAGCAAGAATTAATTGCTACTTCTTCTTCCTTCTTAAATCTCGGTGTCATTTTTATACTTACTCTATAATATACTATTTATTTAGTTACTTATATTCCAGGAAAAATATGCAAACTGTGTTTAAACCTGATGGTTAATACAATTTGCTTTCAGCTGATGAGAAGAGGCATGAGATCAGAGCTATAATGAGATCCTAAATGTAGTTAATTAAATGAGAGCAATTTGTTACTGGTATTTTCTTTAGAATACCCTGATGTTTCATGTCATGTTTTTCAAAAGTGTTTGTCATAAAACCTGTGTGTTTTTATGGTGTGGAAGTGACCTCTGTTTTGTGTTACAGGTTAGAAAAAAGTGTCCATAGTTTTCACTAGAAAAACATTTCTAAATCACTCAATGCTCCCTAGGAATTGTGATTATGAAAGCCATAGGGGGCTCATCATAGGTATTATTTTAGTTTTGCCTCATGAGATGTATCAGTACACACTAGGTACTTTTTAAAAGCTTTCCAGTGGTCTAGAATTTAGAAATTGTATCTACTTCAACTGAGAAAAGTCAGTACACTGTGTATTTCAAAGCAGTAAAATATTTGACACTGAATAACAGATTCCATAAATAGCTATTCTAAAAGCCTCTTTCCTGAAATGAATCCTTGCTGAGGAGGAATTGCAGTTGTGCTCGCCAGTGGAGTGAACTGCTGACATGAATATTTCCTACCTTATGGAATTCAAGCAAAGCTTATTTCTCTCTTTGTCTCTCTTCAAGCCTGTTTAAAGAAAATAGCTACACTTTTTCATTGAAGTCTGGTTAGACATGTTATTTAGCATTGTATGTATATACATATGTAAAATATATATAATCTCATTGGCGAGAACATACCATATTTGAAAATAATTACAGTCTCTTAAAGTTACAACTTTTTTTACTGGTAGGCATAATCCATCAGATGAACAGGTTATCGATGTGTCATCCTGTCGTGTATCTCTTCTTCTCTGCTTACACAGAGAACGACCTCAAAAATATTTAGGGTAGAAATACTTCTTGGATTTATTGTTTATTATTTTGCCCTCCCACCCACTCCTTGTAGTTTGAGGCAGTTAACTTGAAACATTTTTGTGTCTGGCCAAGCTGTAAGGCTGCAAATTTTTTGTCAAGTTTTTTCTCACTTTTTATGGCAGGGGGAGGGGCAAATCCTTTACAAATTAGCTAAATACCTGTGAAATACCTTGCAGCTGAAGCCTACAAGTCCTCAGATGTACTTACTGAAGTAACTCCTCACTCATTTTTCACATTATCAATTCTATGATAATGATGAAAGAAAGTAAAAAGAATTAAATAAGATATGGGCTGGAAAGCACACCTGGGCTGAAATCAGGAGGGAAAGATTAAGAGAGAATAAGGAAGGTACAAAAACTGTCAAGGAGGTGACAGAGAGAAAGGAGGATGACAGTGAGAGGTGGAGCCTTTGCCTATAATTAGAGGAGAAGAAAAATAAACCAAGGGATGAAAACTGAATTAGTAAGAAAGACATAATTACTGAAAATGGAAGCAAATAAAAATCCCCCGTTGTCTCTTCAAAACGCTTAGAAGTATGTCGTTCCTTGTAAAATATATTATTGATAGAATAAACCTTGAGGTGTTAACATAAAGGTTTGGTTTATGTGAGTACTCATGTCTAAATTTTATTGTTCATGATGTTTTTAGAAGGCAAGTACAAAGGCTATTTCAGCGCAGCCAGTACAAATTCAAGTCTTCTTAAGTTAATAACTGTAATATTGTATTTTTTCCTCAAAAAAAAAAAAATCCAAACTTTAGTAACTTTTTCTTGAAAGCTACAGTTTCTTAAAGAAAAATAGTCCTGGAAGAAAGGAGGCATTCTCAAAATTTTAAATACATTAGTATGGGTGTCTTTATCAATAGAGTGGAGGGAGGCGGCTCTGGAAATTTTCAGTTTATGAAAAGAACAAAAAATAAATACAGCAGCAATTATAAAATGTGCATAATTCTTGCATTTTCTCAGACTGGAATGGGACACCTGCGTGTTACGAAAGAAGGCCTTCGTTTGGAAGGGGAATCGGAATTCTTATTCCCTCTTTATGCCAAAGAAATCCATTCTCGAGTGGTAAGCACATAATCTTTCAATAATGCTAAAATAAAATGAATGCACTTACGAACAGTTGAATTTAGGCAAAGTCCAGGCACCTGTCACTGAAATATATATGTGTGTGTGTGTTTATGTGTGCATATACACACATATTGTTGCATGCTTTACAAGCGTGATCATCATGGCAACGTTCTGATACTATGGCAGAGTTAATATTTTTCTCTTAGACATGTGATAAGAAATAGCTCAAAAAGGAATTAAAAGGTCATTGTATATAAGCAATGCTAAAATTTTAAGAGTGTGTAGAAAGTTGTTCATTATTTCTACTGAGATTATTTTTTAATGAAGGCTTGCCTGTGAAACTGCTTGTTTTGTTTATTTATTCATAATGGAATAGTTTAAATATCTCTAAAATTAATGTATCTTATTGGAAAAGTTACAATTTCTCTACTAGGTTCAGTGTTTGTCACTTCTAGGACAATGATATTAAATGTATGATATATTTATCTATATAAAATCTACAAGACTAAATGGGAAGATTTACGATTGAATCTTGTTTACGCAGACAGAAAATTTTATTATTATTACTGAAGTAAAAAGGAATAACATACTTGGTCAAAGAAAATATCAAGCAGATTAAAATGGCAGATTAATACGGGTACGGTATGAAAGATATTTGTTGAAGTATTTTGTTTAGAGGCAGAAAGAGAGACTCTTGAGTTGGTTTTTAATTACCCGGGTGAACTCTGAAACTTATTCAGGTGAATTTTTTGTACAGCAATATCTGTTTCTGGCAAACAAAATTAATATTTTTCAGAACTATTGTCTGTAATAAAAATAAAGCCATGTTTTATGAACACTGTCATCAACCAATGGGACATTTCATTGAATAAAATGCTATTCAATGAGAGTAAAAGCTGAATATGGCTCTTTCATTCCTTCAAACATGTAATCATCCTCTCCAAGTCATTAGAAGAAATAGCTGGCTATGAGACTTCTCTGAAGCTAAGGGAAAAGTTAGTGTTTGTATCTCTATAGCAAGTCAAAATGTAAACAAATTTATCCGAAAACATGGTTGATGTAGGATTTATGATGACATTGTTAAAATGCTCAATTACTGAAATTTAAGAAATGCCAATGTATTTTATGTCTATTAAGACTTTCTTTTTCTCTCTGTCTGCAACAAATATTTCCAATAGCAGGAGCAGCTCATACTTAGATGGTGAAATTCCATTGCTGAATCTATATTTCCATTTTGTTTCTTATGCTGTGTTCTTTTCTTTCTCATAGGCAGTGGGTAAACTATTTATGTCCTTAAATGAATTTCCCTTGAAGTTGTTTATCCAGTAAGACATGTAACTTTTTAAGACCAGCATACCTAATACTTAAAAACTTGCTCTGCCCCAAAAAATTGCTATGCAGTGTTAAGCTACCATTCGTGCTCCTTTAATATTCATTCCAGCTCTTAATACGTTTAGTACAATATAGAAAGAAAGAGGTGTGGCAGCATCTAATATAAGTTTGGCTGTCTAATGACCCATTGTGATCATTAGTAGCATGCACTAATTAGAGCCTTCAGGCTACTGCATGTCTCTACCCCCTGTGAACTGGTAATTCAATAGAGGGGTTTTGTTTGTTTGCTTGCTTGCTTTTTAAAATATTTGAACTCTCTAGAGGCTTAATTGCCTTTAGATTGATCTCCTGAGTGCCATCTGTATATTATCAGATCTATATATTCTCATAAAGTTGCTTATTTGTTATGATTTCTTTTTCTAAGTTTGTCTGTTAGAGAATTGGGCCACTCTCAGCAATCATAGCAGCTTTCTCCCTCGCCTTAATAGTGTTCTCCCTGCAGTCTCCTAACAGCTTTTCTCACCTAATGAGGTCTCCAAAGTGCTAAGAAAATACATAGCAGAAAATCTACTTGCTGTGCATCATCTCTGGAGCCTGTTACAAGTTTATGCCTTCATTATGAGTCCAACACAGAGTTGTGGGCAACACCATTGCATCTTAGCTAATACATATTCATGGCAAGATAAAAGATGAGCATTTATAAATATGTTAGTAGATTTTAATTAGTTAACAACACATGTGGAAGCTGCAGGTCTAGAATACAGTTTATTTGCACTTACATTTGCTATTATAAATTACTAACTTATTTTTTAAGTCAACCAGTGGCAGTCAAATTAGTGTAATAAAGGTGCCCAGATTTGCGGGTCATTTAACACATGTGCTTATATGTAATATATTTACCTGATCTTTGTTGACCTTCCTTTTCCACTTCATACTAACTCGTTACTATTAATGTTCATTCTAACATGCTGCTTACTTTTTGCCTAAAACTTTTCATTATTTGTATTAATTCTGTTAGCTTTCATTTTTTCCTGATAAAATTTATAAAATGAGATTAATTTATTTTGCTCACTTAGTGACTTGTTTTGAGATAGTCTAAGATATCCTTTTTTTAAAAAAAGTGTAAGTTGGGCTCCAAACTGTGTAATGCTTCTACTGCTGTTATTAGATAAGAGTTTGTAGTAAAATTCTTTGTGTAAAATGTGTTCAAAATTCTCAGGTTATCTCATACTCTAAGCATTAAATTACGATGGGAACATGACTTGGGAGTGATTTTCAGGGGCTGGCCCTCCAAGGTGCTGCATAGTTGCTCTTGAGTCCAGAAAAAGTACCAGAAGCCATATATGTGGAAAAGACTGATCTTTAATGATATTCCAATAGTTAGTAGCTCACTTATTTATCTAGGAATGCATATCCCCTCTGAGGTCACAAGCAGGCAGCTTGCTAATACACCTTCATATCACATATTCCCTGATAATTTGGCAACTGAGATTTGCTTAGGGACTCTTATCAGTTACTAGGTTCCTGTCCTTTAGATACAAAATATGCTTTAGTATGAAAGCACCTGTACGGCAAAAAACTTCCTCCCCTCTTTTCAAGTCTACAGGTATGGCTATAATTTGCTGATCCAAATGAGTGTGGTCAGACTTTTTGTGCCCAGATAATTTTCTGATACTTAAAGTCAAGTACAAACAGTTGCCAGTATGATCTCCTTGAAAATCAGCTGCATTTAAAGACAATTCAGGTGGTAAATTGAAGAAAAACATAAGAAGAACCTACTCAATGCCCTCCTCACAAACTTTTAGGACACTTCCAAATGACCTCTGCCAGGTCTCTTGCCATGAACCTTATTCATTACTGCCCGTATATCTAGTGTGGTGGAGCACAGCTGGCAGCTAGGTCTTCCAAAACAGTTACTCATCTGCTCTTCAAGACAAAGAGAAGCTTGGGAAGGATCCAACAAGCCTGAAGTACAGAGAGTTTGAGTGGAAGGTCTGGGAATAAGTAATGGAAATTATGTACCCTGGGAGGAGTTCAACAAACACAACACCAAGCCGTGGGTTAACACAAGGGGATGTTTTGATGAAGTAATTCCATGCTGGCTGCAGTCTAAGAATGATATGAAATTTTGAATTGCATACCATAGCTAGCCTGGATTGTGGTGAGGTATGGTAGGGATGAATGAAGATACCAGTTACAGCTGCATGGCATGCCCTGGCTTCCATAAGTAGCACAGAATGATGGGTAGTCATGAGGCTCTGATTGCTCTGCAGATGTCCCACCTGTGACAATTCCTTAATGCCAGGTGTGTTTGGCTACTTGCCCTACCTCAGTAGAACATCTCATGTACTTATTATCAGACTGATGCAGGATTGGAAGTCCAGGCCAGCAGTATGGGAGGAAGGGCAGAGCTGGAAAAGAGGTTGAGAAGTGAGATCTGAGAAGGGTTGACAGTGACAAACGATGCTGGGCAGGTGTCCTTTCAAGGGCAGTATGCTTTGCTGCAGCCCCTCTTCTTGGATCCTTTCTTTGGGTGAGCTACATCTTTCCCCTTCCCTGGACCAAATCCTCTCTTGCCTCCTGCCCCTTCCAGTACTCCTTATGCTCACTGCAACATTCCTGGGCCCTGGCAGAGAAGTGAGTGAGAGTCGAAGAGGTTTGAGGTGTCCATGGTTAGCCTTTTATGTAGCTACATTTGTTTTCCAGTGATTTCAGGCTTAGAGAGGGCGTAGAAAGTTGTTGCATGATTTGTTGGCTTTCCTGCAACAAACTCAGAGTTACCCTGTTGTAGCAGGGACATGTGTCACCAGGGGTTTGGCAGTTGTCTCTCAACTACATACCTCATTCAGCTCAGCACAGAATGGTCAAAACATCGTTCTCCTGTTGGTCATATTCTCTTCTGTGCAAGTGTGTAGTTTTGCAGTTTGGTTTAGGTTTTAATGTAAAATTATATGCTTCCTAGTAGCCTGTCTATGACTTTCTGTTTTTCCTTAGATGATTTCCCAACCACAAAGTTTTGGAACTGAGTATGGTCCCCTTAAACTTCTATGAGAACGTGTGTTTCTTTAACTGTTTACAATTCTAATTATTCTGCTGAACCTACTTTTTTTTTCCTCCATACTTCAGGACTCATCACTGCTTCTCCAGTCTACTCACAATGTGACTGTGAACGCTCGCAATTCAAACGGGGAAGTCACAGGCAGATTAAATGTGGGTAAGTCTAAGTGATTTTTCCTTGTTCAGTGTTTTGGAAACACTGTGATGAATATTTGCAAGGACCTTGGAAGCTATTAGGTGTTAACACGTGATTATTTTTTACTGTTATGATCATATTTGGATAGTCCAGCTGCCACTCAGTAAGTACCAATGGTATATTTTAAGTTTCTCAGTTAAGCATTAATTCTGTAAATATTTGAAGCGCTTTTTTGTTGCAGTTATGCAGGAAAGGTCACTGCAGAAGTTACCCTTCTTCTTGTGTAAATATCTGTTGATAGTTGCAAATCATTTTCTAGGAAAATGCAACAGGAGAATATGGCTAGGGGGGTCTGTACGTCTGTCTTCATTTCCTACTATTCCAGAGACTAATATGTTTAAGCAGATGTCCTGAAAAAAAACCTGCCAGTTCACAACTCAGAAATGTATGTATTTTACTATATTTGGTAGCAGTAAGATACATTGATTTACTGAGTGAAATCAATAGATCTAGACAGAAGTAGGTGATAGATCTTGGCAGCAAGAATAAGCAGACCTTACTCTTTAAGTCATATTTTTAAGCAAAAATGGCAGCAATATGTGTCAGATACAACAGAACTTTTCTTAGTTTTGTTAATATTTTTCAACCTTTACTTGACTTTGAAGAAAAATGTAACAATTTATTAACTTGTTTCTTCTAAGATCCTCATGCAGCAAAGCAGAAATTCCTACTTATTTAACTGTAGGACTAACCTGATGTGCTTAACTAGTTTACTAGATTGGGACCCAGATGAGCAACTCTTCCATGCTGATGAGACTGTGTAACTTCTGTGACAATTCCTGTTTAAAGAATTATCATAACAATTCATTGAACATTTTGTCAGCTTCTCTTTTTAAAAAAAAAAAGTTCAGATAAAAAATATAACTTATAAAAGAGCCTTCTATTCCCCTTAAAAATGTTTAATTGTACAATTAAGCAATCACAATTTGACCTTTAAATGTTTTCAATTTTTTTTTAATTCAAGCTAATAATTCCTCTTTAAAAAATGCCCCTAAATATTTATTAATATATTCATATTTCACGTGGTTAATAACTAAGGGTATGAAATGTACAGTACTTCTAGTTTCATATTATTAGTACACCTATTAAACTATTTTTCAGTAATTAACCATATAGTGACCATATGACCAAAAACGTACACATCACATGGTCAAAATTTCTGTGACATGGCACATGTGCTGTTGGTTCTGTTGGCTCCGTACTGTTTGGCTGACCAGATTTGTATCTGCACTGTGGTCGCGTGCCCATCCTGCCTGATGAGAAGAAGTTGTCAGGAGCTCCGCTGGGAAGGTCAGATCACAGAGCAGATCATTGACCACTACATTAATATGTCCAACCTGATCCCTGATGAAGTCTGAGAAACTTACAGGTCATGTCAGACAGAAGCCCAAAGGCCCGATGAATTTTTTGATAGGCGGTGTCCAGCCTCTGTGACCTCTTTTAGTGAGGGAAAGATATTTCAGTTGTGCCAGCCAATGTCTATAGGTCTTACCTTAGGAAAATGAAGCCTGGCAAAAATAACAACAAATCTCAGACCCTCTTTCCCTCCTTTCCCCCCTTTCCCTCCTTTCCCTCCTTTCCCTCCTTTCCCTCCTTTCCCTCCTTTCCCTCCTTTCCCTCCTTTCCCTCCTTTCCCTCCTTTCCCTCCTTCCCAGTCACAACCTAGTCTTCTGAGAGCATTAACAAAAAGCAGTACAGAAAGTGAGATGGAATGTGCTGTGTTAAATAAATAGAAAATTAAAAACATCTGCTCTGTAGGGCTAGAGACATGTAGATTGAAGAAAACTTGTAAACTGAAGACCCCATAGACAGAGAAGGGTCAGTACAAACCCACGTTGTACAATGGGGACTGTGGTGTTTAGCGGGGAGATTTCTGCTGGATGGGAACTGTCTTGTCAGTAGTGGCTCATTTACAGCAAGTACCATACATTTTTAGCATTTTCTCTTCTTATTGGTAGTTTAATTCCATTTCTTTGCTTTTTGTCACCTGTCTCTTCTGGCCCTATTCCCAGCCCTATTCAGCATTATTGTACCTCACGATCTTGCAGCTCTTTAACCTTTTCCTAAGGGAAAGCCCAATACTTGGTGGTGTTCAGACAAAAAGCTGCCTGGCTGTGCAGAGAGGCTGTATCTGGCTCAGGCAATACATGAGGAGACCAGTAGGAAGGAACAGAGTGTAGACTGGAAGACCTGCATCTCAAATCTTTTAAAAGTGGTCAGTATATAAACGCAATTCAAATTCAACACTGAAGCAGGAAAGTTCTGACAGCACTCTGGCTTGCTCTACAAGAACTGCTTAGGTAAGAGGGTGAAATAATGATTCGAGCCTGGGAAAATCAAAACTACATCAAAAGGAAGTGCTAAAGTGCATTTGCAAATTATTTGAAATATTTCATGTTTAAGTAATCTCTTTTTGACTGGCAATTCTACTTATGGAATTCATTAATAATTGCTCTCAAGTGCTGTCTGGTGTAGTTATTGCCATTGTAAATACTAACATGAAATATTGCTAATATCAAATAATACTAATTTTAGACTGATAGAAAAGCGTTGAAGGAGCAGTAAAAATTTAATTCTGTAAAGAACTCTATTAATGCCTAAAGATATGGTCAAACAACAGTGACGGGGGTTAAGTTACAGCCTGTTAAAAGTAAATGACTGTCTATAAGTAGCTTGATATTTTTAGCCATTGTCCTTAGTCAGTCATAAAATGCATGCATGTAAGATGATGTTCCTTTATGAGAAGTGCAAAAAATAGGTGTGTGGCTGATTTACTTCATAGGCACAAGTCTTTGCTAAAGAATTAATGCCTTCCATAGTTGCCAACATGCTGGAATATATTCATCTTATAAACATGAATAGTTGCCATTGTGAAAGAGCTATATAGGCAAGTTTGGGATCATTCCAAAGATGACAATGTAATGTAGTATCGCTCATAAGATCATAACAAAAATATCTTTTAACTCATAGAAGATTGTGATTCAAATGATCCGTTAAAATATTTTAATTAGTTACTAAGAGTGATTTAAGTAACCAGTCTTCAGCAGAAGTTATTCACAGGAGAGATGTGAAATAAATCTTTACTTCAGGAGTTTCTATGAAATTCCCCACATGAGGATAACAGGCACATATCACTCAACAATGAAAAAGGTTTCCCTCGTGAATCACAGCTATACTAAAATGGCACCAAATGACAGCAACTTCCACCATGAGCGTTGTTAAAGTTTTTACATGCTCCTCAGTTCACCTGCATGACATACCTCGTGCAGGAGTTATGTGGACATCGTAGCTCTTTGCAAGTGTTGTAGATCTTGTTGTGTTTTGGACTATGTTCCATAATTACGCTACTTTCAGAAGCCTCACTGAATGTAAATACATTTAACTGCTTGCCGGCAAAAGAATACTTACAAAATAATAGGTATTGTAACAAAACCCCAACCAGTTCTGTGCTTTACTCTCTTCTGACTTCAGTATCCCTCTGGATGACGAAGATACCCAGATATGCATTTTGTTTGAGTTACCCTTTAAAATCATTTAGAACTCACATATGACCGAAAAACCTCATATTAAAAAACAAGTAAATAATTTAAAAACCTCACGCTAATTTAAAGCAAAAAAAGGAAATGGGACATTTAGTTAAGGGATTATGTGGAGGTGATTGCTTTGGGAATATTTCTGGGAGAAATGGGACTTAAGAGAAGGATGTTGGCCAACAAACAGCAAGGAAGGAATCTAAGCAAGGCACAGATGTGGGAAGGTACGGGATTGAGAGTCAGAGGGAATTAATAAAGCTGTGGAGAGAGATACCTATAGGCAAGGCAAGGATGTCTACGGAACAGATGGTAACTATTTTCATTAGAATAGCTCCTGTCTTTAAAATCATGAATAAGATTCAGAAGATGTCATTATCACAGCTTGCTCATCCACCTTCAGAACAGAAATATCTGGAACTTTCTTTGGTAATCCAAGAAAGCATTTGAAGAAAGCTGCTAACCATCATCTCCAAGATTCTTTTTCTTACCACTTCAGAATCTCCAATCCTAGAATAAAAAAAGAAATGTAGCACCTTTGATTTATACCCTAAGCTATAATAAAGCAGCTTCATGTAAAGAATTAGTAAACTTTTTCAATAACGAATGATAAAAAATATATATATAAAAGAAACTTATAGACTATATAGTCAGTTATCAAATACTTAAGAGCAACATTGGTATCAAACAGTAAATGATGCTTCACCTAAGCAAACGTATGCTTACATATACAGCCTACCAGTAGATGAATATAATACAGTCAGATTTTGCAGTGGTGTTCCAGTGACCAACATTAAGAAAGTGGATGAAGAGCAGCGTGTTTCCAACTATCTTTACCGAAAAGCAGGACCAGTTTTTGAAAAGACCTGTTTTTCAAGGATCATGTAAGGACGCTTCAACCTACAGATCTTAAGTTCTGCTTGTAATATGTCTTTTTTGGAAGAAAAAAGCCGCAAAGGAAAGAGGTTTCCAAAGTCTTGCAAGGTCTGTGAGAACAGATTCCAGTACAGTGGACTGCTGGTCCTCCTCCTGGTTTAATCAAGGAACGGTAACATCAGTAGCTGCAGGTCAGGACGTCAGTTTAAGCTATTGAAAGCCAGAGGGAATTTATTTGTATAACTGTATTATGAAGCTGTTCTGCACTTTGAAACGTGAAATCAGCACCACTCAGAAAGCATGGGAATATGGTAAAAGTCAAAATGGTTTATGCAGTCTGAAAACAGAATCACGGTGAAAATTCTGCCTAGAGACTATTTTCGTGTCCCATCACATTAATCTGAGCAGCTGTTACAATGAGAGTATTTGTGCTGTCCCACCCCTCCTTTTCAAACAGGAACAACATTCTGAGGAAACAGATAAGTGTCAGTACCGAATATATTGCTTCAATAGCATAAATTTCCATCTATAAACTACTGCTTTCCAATGTCAAATCATTTCTGGTTTTCTTATCAGCATTTTGATATTTCATTTTCAAGTGACGGTATTTCTTCATCAGAGACATAATAGGAAGAAAACAGTGTTAATGAAGCATGATATATGTAAGAACAGTTCGATGGTGTTTTTACAGGGAAAACCCTGAAGCCAGTTTCATAAACTTGACTTAATTAATGACATTGTAAAACCATTTAGCTTTTCCTTCTTTATTTTTCCCAGAAGGCTTCCATTAAAAACTCCATTTTTGTCCAAATAAGTTCTTTCTTATCTTTAAGATAAAAGCCAGAACATATTTCTTGAAGATCTTTGTACTGCAGGAAGATGATTATTTGCACAACTTTAATTGCTGTCCAGCTGGGTTATAAGAAGGAAAGATACAACATAGAAGTAATTAATAGAAAGATAAATTGGAAACTTCATTGAAGTGGTTTTGAGGTGATTAAGTTTTCCTATGATCAAGAACTTACAATATTTGTTCCAAGGGGATTAAAGTAGGGATTTTTACTTCCAGAAGTATAAAAATTTTAGCTACCAATGAATCTGATCATATCAAGACATACATGCTAGTTTTATTTTAAAGTAAAATTTAGTTGACTCAGATCAGGCAAAATTTAGAGAAAGACAGGTGGCTGCTAAAACATCCTACAGACTTTATCCAGTCCTCTTTTGTAATCTCCTGTTTTAATTCATGGCAGATGTGTTTCTGTTCTATATTAAATTCATATGCTATTAGTCTTTTGTTAGACCGTCGTGTTTTTAAATGGACATAATGTTGAAAAGAATTAAAACAAAGAGCAGAAAAAGTAAGTAGTAATCAATATACATTTAAATTAAAGCTAGCTAAGCATGTCGCCATGAAAACTTATTTATTAAAAAGGTAATTTAGTCATTACAGCTACAGTTTAATATTTAGGCTCAAATGAACAGTATCCTCTTCTGCAAAAAAATACCATTGATATCTATGTACCATGTATACTAAGGTGCTTACCATAGCAAGATTTACACACCCTATCCCCAAATATGGTAATCTTTATGAAGAAATGTGTGATAATTTTCAGGGTCAGCAATGCTGACTTAAGCCAGAGTTTAAACATCCTTTGGAAGTTAATCAGGTAGTTATGTGCGTTGCCAACTTGCTTAAATACGCCAGTGTCACCATTAAGGGGAAATTTAACCTGGCCAAGGGAATTTGAATCCTACATTGTCATTTCTCTTTTAACTGTGTCTAGAAGAAGAGAAATACAATATGCATATAAGTCTACAGAGCATAGCCCTGGAAAAATGGCTAGAGTTTGGGCAATATTTTTTTATTTGGAAAAAGAACCAGGTAGTGGATACCTATCTCTCATCAGAGAGCAATTACTCATCTGAGTAGCCCCATTCTCTCTTTATTTCAGTGGGAATAAGGAACTCAAAATAAGCGGGGAAAAAAAAAAAGGGGAATTATTAAATAAATTATAACCTTCTGACTTTCATAGTCTTCAGTAAATTTGCAATCCCAAACAATATCTTTTGGTTCATATGGTATAGGAAGCATTAATATAGGTCATTGGATGATAATTTGAAGATAATAGTTATTCCTAAAGATGAGGACAGTTCCTGTACTTCTTTCCTTCAAAGTAATAAGAAGATTGAATTATTGGCATGGGTTAAAGCTAGATGAATTTGTAAAGGTTAGCTTAAAATAGCTGAAATTTATTGTGACTATAATCTATTATAGAATTTGGATAATTAAGTACGTCTAAAATCTTAGTCATTCCAGTTGTAACAGTACTTTCTTCTTAAAGCTAACAAGACTCTTGATGGCAGTTAGTGGCCAAAAAAGGAGCTAGATCCCTATTTTTTTGCAGCAGGTCTGCAGAAGAAGACACACTCCTCATCGCTGTGGACTACTTGAACATGTATCTGCAGTGTACCTTTGTGGTAATGAGGGCTAATAGCATACTGGGATGCACTACTACACCCCTGGGAGACTGCATCACACAATACTTTATTAATCCTCCTGCAGTAGGACAGAGCAATGAGCAAGCTGGGGAGACTCCCACAAGGAGCCATTAAGGTGGTCAGGGAGCAGGCACACATGAAGTATAAGAAGCTGAAGAAGTTGTGTTTGTTTAACCTGCAGAAAAGAAGGCTTAAAGGGGGCTTCTGCCTACTTCTGGGAGGGCTAGAGACAAGATGAAGCCAGGCTCTTCTCAGAGGTACACAGTGATAAGACAGCAAAAGGACAAGAGGCAATAGTCATAGGTTGCGGTGAGACAAAATGCAACTGGATAGAAGAGGGGAAAAATACCACTGTTCGAACAGTTAACCATGGGAACAGGTTACCCAGGGAGGCTGTTGACTCCTGCCTCAGAGTTATTAAAATACCACCTGGACAAGACCATGAGCACCTTCATCTAACTTCTAACCAAGCTGACCCTGCTGTGAGTAGGAGGTGGGACTAGGTGACCTCCAAAGGTGACCTCTGACTTGCATTCTTCTGTGATTCCATCTTGCCTGGTCTTAAGCCAATACTTTGGAAGGGCTTAGGTCACTTACAGACCCCAGGTCAGACCTCCTAGCCCAATGTAGAAGTCTTAGATACTCTAGGGGATCTAAGATAAGCCAAAGGCCAGGCAGGGAACAACAAAGTACATATAATGGCACTAGACAGTCATGCTTAGGCAACTGAGTCATGCCCCATCTGTTTAATTGGTCCTCTCACATTGTCCTCTGCCCAGATCCAGTAGGCATGCATAGAATACTCCTGAAACACAGTGCTGGAGTTGGCCTTATGAAAATACGCTCATGGCTTTCTTTAAAAATAAAAAAATAAAAAATCAGATGAAGAAGAATTATCCACTGTACAGAAGACAGAGTGGTTAAAGTATTCACTCAGGGATGAGAGACTCAGATCAGCTGTCCTCTCTGCATACAGGGTTTCAAATTATCATGCCTCATCTCCTTTAGTAGTTTCCTTTTCACCTTACCTGTCTGAGGACCGTGTGTTTCACCCTTTCCTGTTGAAGTTATTCATCATGCAACAAATTCTGGATTCACTAGGCCTGAGAGAAGAAGTGACACCATAGTCTTTTGGTCAAGTCACTGTGTGAGAAACATGATCTCCTATTCCTGCTATGGTTTCCACAGGCAAGAATCCATTTTACAATGAAGTATTTAGTGTTGGAGTTTTTTTTATATATTTAAATAGTGTTTTATAATAATAATGTCTAGATGGATAAAGAGATTTAGTTACCTAAATCACTCTGAGAGGGGAAAGTACTAAATACCTGACACTAGGTTGAGTTGCCAGTGTCTGCATGATCAGTGTCTGCAGTGATCATTCAGAACCATTTTTTTTAAAGATCTCTAGACTTGTGTTCAACCATAGAGAACAGCAAAGCATAAGAAGTGCTGACAGTAAGGCAACCTTACTTTGGTCTGAGAGGGCATAATTGTTGCATCCATTATATAAAAGGACAACTGAGAGAAAAATAGGAAACAGGAGAAGCAAGTGTTTTATTAATATTTTGGAGATGTTTTTAAAGGTGATGAGAGGTATAGGATATAGACATAAAATGTATATATGCAGTATGCTGCATATTCTCTGTAATAATGCATTTGTTCTAATAAAAGACCAGCAAATACTTCCATACTATTCCATATGAAAATATGACTAATTTTATGTTTCTGAGAGTAATGGCTTTACATTTATTGGTATTGTATTACTTATGGAACTAGAACTGAATCTGTAGGAGTATTACATTTTTAATACACTTTTAATGAGATCTTATTTTACGTAAGGTGCTTTAATATAATAAAAATTAACTAAAAAATGAAATTGCACAGCAATACCCCAGAGCACTCAGGATTTTGGCTTATATTCAACACTTCAATGATACTCGGTGATAGGAGAAGAATGAAGCATACAGAGTAGGTGACAGCCATAGGTTATCAGAAATTATGGATAGCAGAAGAGACTAAGAAAAGAAGAGATCTGAAATTAAATAAATAACTTCAGTGTTGGAAAGCCTTTTCTTCTGAAAGATCTAAAGACACGCTAAAAGTGCTTAATACTTGACAAAACTAACGGGATTTGAAGAGTTTCCTTATATGTTACCAATTTCATTGACATTAAGTCTTTGTGGATATGTATTTTATTGCCGGCCCTATTCTTTGCCATCTTGTCCTTCTACATTTTTATTGGCCTAGAAATCACAGGTTGCGTAGCAGCAAAAGGGAATTAATTGAAATACTTTTCCACTGGAATGGACTCACAAAACAAAAGCCTTTTCTTCCCTGGAAAACCACCTAGGGGAGTCAACAGTGAGGAGGAGAAGCAAAAAGGAAGGCTGCTTTGCAGTGTGCTCCTTTTCAGGCAATAGGTCAGTTGTTTTTGGAACAATTTTTCATCATTTAAACTGTCATCCTCAGTGTCAAGTGGTATGTGATGTGATGATCACATACAAGGTCAATATCAGAACTGCACATGTTAAGGGGGAGGAGTAAAGAAACAACAAGCAATTATTGGTCAGCCTGATTAGCAAGGATAACCGATCAACCTGGGAATTCCTGTGATGCTTCAGGTAGCAATGGGAAAACAGTTCAAATGCTCTCTATAACCTTCATTCAGTCATGTTACATTTTTAATTGTAGGATTTTATCAAGTATGATTATATAGTATTAGTTGACTTACATGTAGTTAAATACTGGGATTGTAGACAAAATACATGGAGGAATTAGGAGATAAAGTTTCAGATACTGAATTTGGCTGCTGTTTATGAGCTGAAAATGAAACTTACTGGGATCACAATACAATTAGGGTTCTTGCAATATCGCTAGTGCGTGTATATTGTGAAATGCAACTAAGAGAAACCAGTGGCTACTTTTGGTTACATAAATTTCTTCCCATTTCTTTAAAAGCCTATTTTTACTTTTTGAAATTTGTCCCACATATACTGAGGTGTCTCATCTCTAGCATAAATAAAACATATGCTTGAATTTGGTTTACCTTAGCATTCCCTCTAAAGATTTAAAATGCATCATTTATTATACATACCATTCTTTGATAGTGAGGATTATCTATAGGACGGTCCTTGTCTGTCCCACTTTACTGGGGCATTCATACTGAGAAAACTGTGGACCTAAAGATTCTTTTTAAAGATTTATTCAAGTGTGCAAGGACCAGGATCAAACAGGAGAGAAATCTGGATGCAAACCCAGCATGGGCAAGGCCATGAGTTGTAGTTTCAAAGAGCCACCAGTTAAGACTCCTTTGGGAAGTATATAATGCACAGTGAGTGTTCGCAGTGCTTGTAGTATTTTTTCTTATTTAATGTCTAGCTTTAAAGGGTGATGGTTGTAGTTCACAGTGCACCCGTCTTAGATCCTGCCTAACTCCCCTCCCTCTCTGCATGCTTAAATTCTGTTTAGGGTGCTCAGCAAAAAAGTTAATAGCAGTAGGCACCAAACTTTTCTTAAACAGTAGAAACCCCTAAATACCTTAATGAATCACTCAGTGCATGACCAGAAATGTCTAAAGTAGGAAAGTATTTAGCAGGTAGGAATAGACTACATCTACAATAGCAACCAAACCAGGCCAGGACCCACAGTCTGCCCCAGGGGCAGATGGCACAGCACAACTCTCATTATATAGATAAACCCACTTCCCTCTGGAGCTGGAGAGCTTCATCCATCTGTCTGTGGGGAGCAGCCCCTGACCAGGCACTGTCTGGGAGGTTGCTGTGTGGCACCCGTTGAGACGGTGCCAAGGAGCGTGCTGCCAGATTAACAGAAATTGGCAGTGCTTGTGTCTCCTCTGCCTTGACTTTCTCTAATTTATTGGTATAGATGTATTCACTTACTGCTCAGCCAGGATGAGCACTTCTCTGCAAATCCTGTTAAACCTCTTGTTCTTCTATCTAAAGAGATTTTTTTCTGGTTTTCCCCTATCTAATTATTTTAGGGTAGGAGTCCCTCAATTTCTCCTGTTAAAGCTTTTCAGCTTTGCCTGGAATAATGAGATATTGAGTGGAAGAAAAGAGGAGAGCCCAAGAATGGGCTTATATGGGCTGATGTTAAAAACAATTAGCTGGGAGTGAAAGGGCTGAATCTCAGCTGTGTTCTGATTGTTCCCGGAATGGGGTCAGTGCATACATGGACCGGTTTAATTAAACTGGTACATATTGCATCTCCAGTTGTATCAGTACGATGTTCTGTGTGTACACCGCGCCTGAAATTTGCATTAGAGAGGACAGCTGAGAAAGTCAGTCTGCACAATATGTGTTTGTCTACTTTGGTTAGGTGAGAGAAAAAGAATTCAGTCCAAGGTATATAAATGGTATTTATTGTGTATATATTCATCCTAAATTCAATCTGTTAAAGCAGCTCCTATATTTTATAACTGTTTTCTTTTGTCATGTCATATCTCTCTGTGAATTAATCTACATTCCATAACAATCCAATTAACAAAAACCTGTCAATATGCAGATGTACAAATTAGATTAATTGATTCACGCTGTTTGAGGTAGTTCTCTTTTTTTCTCACTATGAGAAACATGAAAAATCTTTCTTTGACGAGGTTGCTTGTAAAACAGATTCAGCAAATTAACAAATTGAGAAGATAAGTGTACTCCTAGATGAGATCATGTTAGGCCTGGTGCAAATCATGCCACACTTCTCCAGTTCTTGCAAATCCATTGTTTTTTCCAGTGCTTTATAATCAATGAATGCTTCTGCGTCTACCAAGCTGACTGCCTGTGTACCTAGGAAAGCAGTAGATGGCATTCCCTCTAAACATACAGTATTTCAGCATATTAAAGTATTTTTCTGTGATAATGTGTAAATAATTAGCAATTATATAGAAATTAACAGTATATATTTCTGAGTTGTCTTTTAGAGGTATTGCTGCATATTGTTTGCACAAATACACTTACAGCAGTTTCTAAATAGTATTTTAAAGACTACCCACACTATAAAACCTCACAACTTAGAACTGAGTCTGTGAAAGTTCTTGGGCACCTACTTTACTTTAAAGTACATATACCTAAAATGTAAATTTTCAGGATCCTCACTGAGTTATTAATTCTTTTAGTCAATAAGTATTCTATGGCTATATAAAAATATTTGCTTCCAGACCTACTAAAATATTGACAGCACTGAAAAGAAATCATTACTGCTGCTGGGCAGAAATAAGAACACTAAAACATCTTAACCAAGATTTTCTAGGAAAGCACTGGTAGGAATCCATCCTTGCTTCACTTACCCAGAACTGCTTCTTTTGCTGAAAAAAAAAAAAAAAAACCCAACCAAAAACTGGTTAACACCTTCTCACAGAAAGAAAGTATTTTCTGAGCTCACAATTGCAATACACCTCTCAGAAATAAAGCCATGTGCTTTGGAGAATCTTTAAAGAAGAGCCAAACTGAGATCAGTGAGGCAGTGCCTGGGTGCACGTGTCCAACAGAGTATAATGTCCTGCAGAGTTCAGCCCTCTCTCTTGATCATTCTCAAGTAGAACCAGTATTGGGTTTTATGGCTGAGTTTAGGACTTCCTGGCCTCCCTAACCCTTTCCATGCTTGATGAGCAATTAAAAGCTATAGTTTGCATCTGCTGAGTGAAGCAATAATCAATTTGTATAGGACCCCATAGTATGCATCTTTCGCATCAGCTACCGTGCAGATTTTACAAAATACCTGAATGTATTTCTTAGCAGGATAAATCATCCATCACTTAATGCCTTTTTAATGTAACAAAAATTCCTATTTCCTTTGAGAATTACTGCCTGGAAGATATTTAACATTTATGGGAGTAGGCTTGGTAAGACTTACTGGGGAAGAAGCAGCTCAGTGCCTCTCAGTCCTGTGGATGGTCTGTGAATTACCTTTATTAAAAAGTGCAGAAAAGGAGTCTTAACTGCTTTGACTGTTCTCTGTAATTTTAATCCTGAACATAGATTTAGATGATTTCTATCAAGTAGACATTCAAACTTACGTGATGCGAATTTTTAATTGATCAGGTGGTTAGAAAGGGGAATATTAAGGGTTTGGTTTCTGTCAGCATACCAAGCCAATACGTAAAGACTCCCTTACACACTATTACTTTAATTTTTGGAGTACCGGATCCAATTGCAAATACTCTTGCAGCTTTTTTAAACTCTTCTAAGAACCTGATCAGTAACGTTTTTTTAGATATGTGGAGCTAAACTGGCATTTGTTATGAAGAGCTGAGGGTCCTGCCCTTACACGGGATGTTTGTAATTTTAAAGAATTCGAGCCTCCCTAATCAAAAGGGATGATGCCGCAAAGACTTTGATAATTAGTTTCTATGCTTAAAAAAAAAAAAAAAAGATGATAGACTCATACTGATCAAAGAATCTTAGCAGTCAACACCAAGAACAGGAATGTTTGCCTTGATCAATTCGTGAGGGTTTTCCTAAATTCCCTGGAAACCCAACTTGAAAGCATGACTCCAGGCACAGTTTTGAACAACAAATTAGATCATGTAAATAGACTTATCCAATTTCAGTACTTACAGGGCCACTATCCTTAGAATAGCTGGATGCTTCATGATCCTTAATGTACTTAAATGAGTCACTAAATTATTAAGACCACAATTCAAATTATTAGCAATTTATATAGAAGGTTGAAGAAAGCTGATGTAATTATTCCATTATTCTACTGTGCTTTGCAGGTCCTAAAATGGTAGAATTCCACGGTCAGCAATTTCAGATCAACTCAAAGGACGGCAAGCCACTTTTTACAGTGGATGAAAATGAGGTGGTAATTGGCACAGATAAACTTCGAGTCACAGGTTTGTAATAGTTTAAGAAATGCCCAAATAATAACCACAAGAAAAGCACAATAAAATTACATTTTTAAATATGTCATTGTGTGTGAACACAAGTTCTGGTTTTCAGGAAATAGAAATCTGAAGATATTCTGACCTTTTTCAATAAATAATCATTAAGAACTTTTAACAGCAAAATAATAATATGTATATATAAATATGTATATATGTCTGTATGCATGTATTTTATTTTAAAGCCATTTAAAGCCATTGGAACTGTACTGGTGCATTTTTTTCTGAATTATTTAACGTTTCCAGTGCACAGTGTTAACTGAGGCTGAAAAAATTTGAGATATTCCAGTTTCAGTTCTACTGAGTTTTTATTTGTGGAAACCTTTAGACTCTGATATTTTCATTTTCATATCTTTCAAAGTATTTCTGCACTGTGTGTAGCACATATGTCACAGGATGGTATTTGTAGTATATTTAAAATGTCATCTGTCAAAAAGCAAGTTTGTCTTGGGCTATTTCTGCAACTCACAAAAGTACTCATTTACAAAGTAAGATGTCAAAGTTATCACATGAAAAGCTATTTCCTTTCATATGACCTGATAAAGTCAACCTTCATTTTCCAGGTGTAAGGCTGCATTAAAACAGGTACATCAAGGTGTGATTTCTCTTTAACCTGAAGAATCCATCAAAGGAAATACTGAAATTATCCTATAACTTGTTTTCAATTACATTTTTAATATTTTTAACCTGAGTGCAACTGTGGTGGGTTGACCCTGGCTGGACGCCAGGTGCCCAACAAGCTGCTCTGTCACTCCCCTGCTCAACTGGGCAGGGGAGGGAAAATATAATGAAAGGCCCGTGCATGGAGATAAGGACAGGGAGATCACTCAGCAATTACCGTCATGGGCAAAACAGTCTCAGCTTGGGGAAATTAGTTTAATTTATTACCAGTCAAAATCAGAGTAGGATAATGAGAAATAAAAACTTAAATCTTAAAACACCTTCCCCCCGCCCATCTCTTCTTCCCGGGTTCAACTTCACTCCCAATTTCTCTACCTCCTTTCCCTGATCGGTGCAGGGAGACAGGGAATGGGGGTTGTGGTCAGTTCATCACACATTGTCTCTGCTGTTCCTTCCTCTTCAAGGGGAGGACTCCTCACACTCTTCCCCTGCTCCAGCGTGGGGTCCCTCCCACCAGAGATAGTTCTCCACAATCTTCTCCAGCGTGGGTCCTTCCCATGGGCTGCAGATCTTCATGAACTGCTCCAGCATGGGTCCCTTCCACAGGGTTCAGTCCTTCAGGAAAAGACTGTTCCAGTGTGTGTCCCCTGTGGGGTCACAAGTCCTGAGAGCAAAACTGCGCCAGCATGGGCTCCTCTCTCACCACAGATCCACAGATCCTGCCTGGACCCTGCTCCAGCACAGGCTCCTTTCTCACCACAGATCCACAGGTCCTGCCTGAACTCTGCTCCAGCACAGGCTANATGGGCTCCTCTCTCACCACAGATCCACAGGTCCTGCCTAGACCCTGCTCCAGCACAGGCTCTCCACAGGGTCACAGCCTCCTTTGGGCACATCCACCTGCTCCAACGTGGGTTCCTCCACGGGCTACAGGTGGATATCTGCTCTACCATGGACCTCCATGGGCTGCGGGGAGACAGCCTGCCTCACCATGGTCTTCACCATGGGCTGCAGGGGAATCTCTGCTCTGACAGCTGGAGCACCTCATCCCTCTCCTTCTTCACTGACCTTGGTGTCTGCAGAGTTGTTTCTCTCACATATTCTCACTCCTCTCATTGGCTGCAGTTGTGGGTTTTTTCCCCCCTTAACTATGTTATCCCAGAGGCACTACCACCATCACTGATGGGCTCAGCCTTGGCCAGTGATGGGTCTGTCTTGGAGGCGGCTGGCATTGGCTCTCTTGAACATGGGAGAAGCTTCTGACATCATCTCTCAGAAGCCACCCCTGTAGCCCCCCTCCCCACTACCAAAACCTTGCCACACAAACCCAATACAGCAACTATCATGTTTAACTTTTGATAATTATTGGTCCTCTGAAATCTTGAGGTCTTAATTTGAATGGATATATTCATATTTTTTCACTGTGCAAAACTACAAATGTAGTAGTAACTATACAATTAGTGTCTCAAAGACAAAGTTAAGTTGTAATAAATGTGTTAATAAAATTTGTTTACGCCTGAGGGTTTTATCTTAAGGTTTTTTACTTTTTAACCTAATTGAAATTACAACTTTGTTTAAGAAGGAAGCCATATCAAATAATTATTGTTTGCCCAAGGGATGCTAAACTTTAATAGAAAAGCATGTTTAACAAAGATATGAAAAACTGCATAATTGTTAACTGATTTGGAAAAGGTCTATCTCTGCTCAAAGTAAGTAAAAATCATTCATACACGAGTTGAAATTGTTATGCTAAAACATGTATTCTGACTTGTCCAATATTAATCTTTACACTGCAAGGATAATTGTTTACTTTAGCAGATATTGTAGAAAGATTCATTGCCTGTTTCTTTTTTTCACTGGAGTACAATTCAAAAGCAAATCCATTAAAGTCAGTGTGGTTAGTTCAGTGTAAAATTATATAAGTGAGAAGATTCATGCCTACTTTGCTTCAAATTAATTTATTAAAATTGTGATTTAAATGATACTATTAGCATGAAGGATAAATTAGTAATACTTTGCATACAGAGATAATTTTTTAAACATTTTAGATAGAGAACAAGATCAATGTGAAATAAATTTTGAAAAGTTCATACCATAAGAAAGAGACTATCAGGCTTAAAATAGACAAAGAACATTTTGCAGGTTTTTTATGTACAATATAGTGAACTATTTGATTTTACTTCTCCTTATTTATGTGAATTATGAAAAGTTCAGTAACAATTTGTAAGAAACCTGACAGTTTTCAACTAAAATATAATATGACAAAGTGCAAATGTCTGTGATTTATGGTATTTCAGGAAAAATGAAAAAGTCTAAGAACAAGCTAATCCAACCCAATAACTCATGAATTGTCATTTTTCAACAATTTGGTATGTTTGACCTCATATTATTGCAGTTCAGACATTTTTTGGCCCATGTGGTAGAATAAAATTGTGGCAGACCCTTTCTCTGTTCTCCTAAGAAGAGCAAATGCCTGGGGAAAGCCATGATCAGCAAAGCATCTCAGATACCCCACAGGGTCGCAGATGGGTCTAGATGCCCATGTTCGGACAACTGAGTTGAACCCCTCGTCAACACAGTCAATGCAGCCTAGAGCATGATTCACTTCACCTTGAAGAAGACACCTACTCATGGCTGACCAAATGTGGTTGTCTACTTTAGGATGAGCTCAATGGCTCGCTCAGCTCCCTTGAATATAGTGGCTGAGTTCACATGCTTAAACATAAGCATCCAGCAGTGTTTGAAACACCTTACGGAATGTGAGACACCACATGGTATCACTGTACCTATAGGAGACACTTCCTTTGATCGTGGCAGCTGGAGGCCAGGCAGGATGTACAAGGGTATTTTAGATGACAGTAGGTACATATGATTAGGCAACTAAATTCTGCTTCTAGCTCATCTGTGACACCTACATCACAGACACTTAAATTTAAGTGTATGAAACTGAAGTTCAACTTAACCCTTCGTGACAATTAATGCTACCTGAAGGAGCACGTACTCCAATTACATCCTCTCTAATAATTATTTCAGTAATGACCTGCATCTTTTGGAGACATTTATTATGATGCTACAGAGGTATTGAACATCTGCATTTTGTTCTGGTAGGGTTTTGTACATTCAGTTGGCATTGGTGACAGTCAAACCCATCTTGTAACAGTGTATTGACTGGAAAGAGCCGATTGCTTTATAACTAACAGTGTTGCCATGGAAGAAGGAGTGAAGTCACAGCAGTGGCTGGAAACAAAGTTCTGCACAAATGACTAGAGTCCATGGCCATAGGAGTCCTGTTTTTCCACTCCCTTGCCTGCTCTGCAAACTTGCCAACTAGAAGGCTGTCCATAGAAGGGAGAAAATAGGCTCAAGTAAATAAAATCATATACAAAAGAAAAATAGTTAACATTCACCAGTTATAAAATTATCAACTACTGCACAAAAAAAACCTTTTAACAAGTACAAATAATAATTTATGTATCATGACTGTTGTTTCAGGTAATATTTTGGTGATTAATACATAAGAAATTAATAGAAGGCAGTTGCTTGCCCTCCACTCTTCTTGAAGAAAAGCTGGCAAGACAGAGGGGATCAGTACCTTTAGGGAGAATCATATTATATCACCCTTTCTCCAGTTTACTACTTGTCCTCCTGCTTGCTTGTCTTTCATAACCTCTTAAAGTATTTGCTGAGTATTGTCGGTGATTTTCTAGTGCTCTGTTCTATGGGAAGGTTTTTTCAGTTTGAGTACCTAATGCTGAAGTGCAATGTGAAGATGTGTGTTTAATTTAAACACTTCTGCTCAAAAGGTAAGTCAAGTAGGAAACAATTTGAGGATATGAATAAACACTCTGTTAGACTTTGAAGAGGCAGATAGTCCTTGCTTGATAGTGAGGGGGGGGTGTTAATGAAACTTGCTGACTTCAGTCCTCTCATTAAGAAAATTAATATCTTGATTTTGTGTATTTTAGGATTAAATTATGTTATATTTGTAAACAATAGTATGTAAAAGAGTAAATTTAGTAATATTCATATCATAATTAATGTTATTTATTTACAGTTTAAAAATAGGTAATGAAGACAAGAAATCAATTTAGGGCCATTTTCCAAAAAAATTTCTCTTATTTTGTTTTAGTGTCATACTGTTCAAACTTAATGCTGTTTGATGAAGAATTTTTTCTCACAGGAAGGCAAGGTTCCTTGTTTAGAGGTGACAGCTCTAGAGTATGTGAATAAGCCTTTTCATTCCCTCTTACACCCCCACCCCCACCATGCTACCATTAACAGTAATGTTTCCAGTTGGCTTTCTTCCATTAGCCCCTGTTTCTGTGCAAGCGAGACTATCTTGGTCACCACTGACCTGTCTTTCAGAGCAGGGTGCCCGTTTTAGGAAGCAGGAGGCCTAGGCTGAATTCCTTCCTTGGCCCAGGAGGTGTCCTACCTCCTGCAGTCCCACCTCCCAGAGCAGCACTCCGTAATGCCGTAGGACGTGTTAGGTGCCCAGTGTGAGGGGACAGCTGGCAGCGAGCACTCTTCATGTCTGCCAGCAAAGTGAAGGTCCACCTCTGGCTACATGCTCCCTCATTTCTTCCTCTTTCGTGGTTTCACCATCAAAAAGAGAAGCAGAGGGTGAGATCCCCAGAGTTGTTCACTGCTAAGCATGGGCTTCTGTCTTCTCCAATGAGGAGGGAATGCTCCAGTGACAATGCTCTTTTATAAAGGCACTCGGAAATGTTATTTTTAATTAAAATGCTGTAGTTCCTGGGTTTTAGTGCTGACTGCAATAGCAATACACTTGGGCTTTTCTGGAGAGTTTGGTCTCTCTCAGCTCTCTCTGCCTTGTTTCTGAACCAAAGTGGTGCGTAGACGAAGAGACCTGCCATCCCGGACCAAGAGACCAGAGCAGATCCCTAAAACCGAGGATATGCTTTATTTCAAACAAGGCTTCAGCAGCCATGATTGCACTCAGGCCTCACAAATCTCTCTTTGTATAGGTGTTCACTCCCCTCTTTCAGTTGATTTTACCAGGCTTCTCTTGCTGACATCGTTCTGTGTCTGTCTGGTCATCTTTAACACAAAAAGTCCAAACCTTGATAGGAATATAAAAGTTGGACTAGAAGAGGCGTCTGATTTATCAGATCACATCCCTTTTATAGACAAATAGGTCATATAATTTCTTCTACCATCTTATCAACCTACATCTGAAATGCAAACACTATTTGTTTTTATATCACCAAATGTGAACTTATGTCTAAAAGGTGCTGTAGGAGAAATACAAAAGGCTGTATATGAAGAGGTCTCAAGAGTGAAATTAGGAAAGCCTGTGAGACTTCTAGAAGAGTTCCCTCCACTGCCATGAGCTCTTCTTTCCTTGTGCCTTGCAGCTCTGCACATCCCATAGAGCAAGACATCGTGAGGGCACCTTTGGCACGTGGCATCCCACGTGTGCAGTGAGGTGCCTCCAGCAGCCTGTCAGCCCACTCGTGAGCAGATCTAGTGTTGAGGATGACTTTAAGTGACCTCAAGACTCAGTAGGGCATTCTGAACTTTAGTTAGAAGAGAAGAAGATATCTGAGTAATAAAGTTTAGGAATGTTGTCAAAGCAAAGCAATCAGTATCAGAAAATATTACTAGACGAGTTAGTTCGAGCTTAAATAATTGAGAAGGGAGCTCATGCATAGAGAGGTAAGCCTAAACCTGGCTGACCTCATAAAGTCATATTTGCAAAATAATTGAAATATCTCTTTATTAGTGACTTGTCCTTTTCATTCCTATCGCCCCTTCCCCACTGTCTGTGTCATCTGAAATCATTAGTCATTACCTTTTTTCTTCCAAGTCCATGATAAAATGTTACACCACATTTGGCCCCACTAGTAACACATCCCCTCACTCATAGTTCTCTGTTGGCAGTTATGTTTTAAGACCTATCAGTCAATTTCAATCCATTTAATGCATTCCAGGCTGATTTGTGTTGCTCTAATCTCTTGATCAAAATGCGATGTGATGTCGAAGTAAATGCCTATGGAATTTTATTACACCCATACTATTACATTTATCAGCCAAGCTTGTCATCTCATTTTCAATTCAAAGATATAAATGTATTTAATAATGTCATACTCAGTGCTATATGGCATACAAAAAAGGTGCAAGAAGTACAGAAGATGGTGTTTAATTAATCTGCTAGAGGACCTTAGTATTTGTGCTTGCTTTTCATATTCTGCTACCTCAGTTTCTTGATTTTCACCTGAGTGAGAGTATGTGAGAAAGAGTGCAACTGAATTTATCGTATTTTTCCCTGAAGTCACTGGTACAGATATTTTCAACCTTTAATTACGGAATCATGGAATCACGGAATTTTCAGAGTTGGAAGGGACCTCTAGAGATCATCTAGTCCAACTCCCCTGCCAAAGCAGGATTGCATTTACTCAGGACTGCATCCAGGTGGGTCTTGAAAATCTCCAGAGAAGGGGACTCCACAACCTCCCTGGGCAGCCCGTTCCAGTGCTCTGTCACCCTAACTGTAAAGAAGTTTTTCCGTATATTTGAACGGAACCTCCTATGTTCCAACTTGTGCCCATTGCCCCTCGTCCTGTCATTGGGAACCACTGAAAAGAGTCTGGCTCCATCCTCCTTCAACCCACCCTTTAGATACTTGTACACAGTAATAAGGTCTCTCTTCAGCCTTCTCTTCTCCAGGCTAAAGAGTCCCAGCTCTCTCAGCCTTTCTCAGCCTTTCCTACACTTTTAATCTGTTTTGGAACTAAAAATTGATAATGATGAGCAATAGTGATTGTATGGATTTCTAAAGATGACAGAGGAATTATATGCAAATGAGGCAGAGCACAGAGTAGAGCTTTTCAGAGTCTGCCCACGTGGGTGATGCCTGACATGGAGACAAAACTCACCAGCTGAGTTTGTGAGACGCATCTTTTCCTTTTGAAGTCATTATTTATTATTTTGCCAGTGGCAGTGGATAATACCCTGTGTTCATGTAAACTACTAGGCTCCACTTACCTTTTAGTACTCTGATAGCTAGATATGCCTTTTCATAATTCTGTGAATAGCCATTAATATTACTGTTGGAAAATACTAATGGAAGTGATGATTTCCTTCCCTAATCTTTCTAATAATTGAAACTATATGGTTTACAGCAAGTGGACTAAATAAAAAAAAGTTCGTTTTTTTTTTTTCCACATGGACATAGCAGGAAAAATCTATAAAAATGCAATCATACGACTAGATTATTAATAGCAGTAAAATGATGTCATAACCATTGGGTTCCGTGGAGCTGCTCCAGCATGCACTGGCTGTTTCAGTGCTTTCAATCTGAGGACTGTATCTACAGTAATGATGCACTGTAACTTACAAACAGTTAAGGCGCTTTACAAATGTGCCGCTCAAAATGCTTCACTGGAATAGAGGCTCTTCAAGAACAGGCTGGAAGGCGAGGCGGGGGTTGCCCCTTATGTGTGAGAGCATCGGGAACATCTGGTGCTCAGCCTTGGGATGGATGAGGAGTGTGTACCCCAGACCACCTGATCGGGAAGAAGCAGATGAGGCCTTCTTTAGGCAGCTGGAAGAAGCCAGGTGGTAATTGATATGTCTTTCCAGAACAGCAGTGTTATCAAATGCTCAGCTTTTCCTTCAGACCTTAAAACAAGATGAAAATGGATCTGATATCCAGAAACTGCACCAAGATCCTCGCTACGTGACACTGTTATTTAGATATCAAGAAATTGGCACAAAGTCAAATTCTACTGCCGTGGCCATCGTATGGAAGGATATGCAGATGCAATGCATGACTAAGAAAAAGGAAGGGGAAAAGAAAGGAAATTTAAAAATGCCTTCCAAGGTCATCAAGCCAAAATATGCGTCCACAACAGCGTTTTGTTCAGTCAGGACTGCACTTTTGCTGCAGATCTGATAGTTCTGACAGGTCTCACATCCCACTGATTTATATCGTGGAGGAGTTGGGGAGTGAACACAGTGGGTTCCTCGTGGATGAAACCGAACTGAGAAATAGGCTCCAAGAATGCATTTACTTCATCAAAATAGCAAATACACAGAAAGTCCACAGGATGAGACTATAGTTGGTCCAAAGTAAAATCCCCTAAATCTGTACGGTATGAGCAGCAGATCTTTAGCACCAAGTGTATCACTCTATAAATCCACCCTTTTCAGGTCACATTACCTCCTAACGTAGACAAACCTAAAGACTTCCCAGAACTACAGTTGGAAGACATTAAGATCAAGCTATCTCCCCCGATAAATCATGTATTTGGAGTTCGTTCAAAGTTACTGACAAGATAAGGCTTTTGTTCGCACAGGTAGTCTAGTGACAGTGTATATTTCACTGAAATTACAACTCATTCACTGTAATCCAAGATGAAAATCTAAGCGAGGAAAACAGTGAAATGCTTGCTGTGCTAAGAATTGTCAGGTAGGAGATAGTGGAATGAAGGACAGTGAGGCATCCTGATATATTCTCAAAGGACCACAGTGTCAGAAGAATCACATTTGAGGCAGTCTTTGCTCAAAGAAAAACTTGGATTTCATTGTCACCTCTAGCTGGCAAGTAAACTAAGTCAGAAGTTTTGACAGATCAGCATATCCCTGCAAAATATCCTCGTTGTACCAAATCAGCATTTTCTGGCAAAGTTATTTAATTCCTTAGGTTTGTTTTTTTTTCATCCTCTCCAGTGTGTAAGGTTGCCACCTTGTAACACCCACCAGCACAAATGCAAGAACAGGAGAATAATTAACTATGTCTGGCCAGCCGTTAGGTTTTATCTTGCAAAATAATCTTAATGCTAATGAAGAAGGGTTAAAGTCCTGTCTGAATTAATGATTTTTTTATTTTCCAGTGTTATATTCATGCCAGTTAGCAGATTCCAGGAAGACTCATCTATTTAAATTAATGATGAGGATATCAACAGCTAAACAAAATTTAAATAGAAGCTTAGAAATCCATGCTTCCTTGAAGTGGTGAAGTGATTCAGTATGGTAATTCTTGTATTTTGTGCACTTCTCCTCCATCCAAGCTAAGGAGATTTCATTCTAAGGAATTCATGTTTCATGCTTTCTTAGGATATCCTGAGAACTTTCCCCCAGCCCTCATGAAGTGACAGTCTTCCTATCAGTTGGCTCAGCCATGTGTTAAGTTTTAATGGTATCTCTTGATTTCACTTTTTTCCTTTTACCATGTTCTCTGTTGTTGCTCCCACTAATTTTTATTATCCTTTTCCCATTATATCGAATACCGTCTAATACTACATTTATACCTTCTACACCTCTTTCTAATCATCCATTTCCCCTTGTCTTTCCTTCCCTCTGCCTGATTCTACAGGTACTTTCACTTTTTCATCCCAATCTCATCAGGTCTTCCAGACAGAACACAGAGCAAAAAAAAACAGTTTTCATTTGTTTGCACGTCTATTTGCATTTAATATGTTAACTATGATAATATTTAAATAAGCATGCATATGCATGTGTGCATATTTACCAGCCTGCAGCTCAAGAGGGCTCTCAAGAGTTTGTTTCTCTAGATGAATTCCAAGGCCCTGACTTAGGGCTTTCTGCAGCCCAGAATTCTTTCCTGAGGGTAACTGCATTCTGTTTTAATTAAAAGAGCAGCCAGAAAAGCCATGTCGAGTAATATCGTAGCTATTAAAATACATTGCCTTGCTATATATTTACCCAAAAAGAGCTTAGATATGTGAAGACTTTAAACCGGAGAAGATCACTCAACTTAAGGCCTCCCCAGATCTGGATGAATACCTTCACAAAGCCAATGAACAGAAGGTGAGAAACTCCACCCTTGCTGCAGCTGGTGGTGTTGAGCTGCTTTTTTGAACCATCTCAAGGAGATGGCTCAAGCTGAGGGGCTTGTGTACTACTTCAGCTACTTCCCTGGTCCCGGTGAAGCTTAGGAAGGAGCTGCTCATTGAGCTGGTGATACCGCAATGACTGCAGTCCTAAGGAGAACAGAAATGGAGGTGCTTGGAGAAGTCTCAGGTCCAACAGGTGAGGTTGGGTGCCTGCCTATTGTGGGGACAGTTTGGAGCTCGCAGTTTTTGGACGAGTTCTATTGATAGGGCGTACCTTTAGTGCTGAAAATGGAAAGATGCAGAGTAGGGTGCTTACATGAGGTCTGTCGGCAGAGGGATGAGGCCCCTCTGTAAAGCGGCTCTGCACACACGGGACAAGGAGGCTCTGAAGGAGGGAGAAATGTTACACCAACAATTTACTTGGGCTGCTGCCTGGTTCAGTGCAGCTGATGCACTTATCAAGTCAATATTCACACTGATGAAGAGGGCTTGCTTGCAAACCAAGTTTCCTGCCATCAAGCCAAATACTCTAATCGTCATCACGTTATTCTGCAAGACTTAGATACTGCTACCTCCTCTTCTGCCAGCAGCTATGTTTGGTGGGGAGCTGGAGGGTGTTATTGTGTGGAAACCGACAATGTGAACATGCAATGTTTAGGTACTTCATTACCTGCCTGACCATGATTTTTTTACAATCTGAATTGCTCTCTTGATCCTCAGCACCTGGGGCCTAGGTTGAAAATTGACTGCTGTGCTGTTACAGGCAACCTGAATTCCTAAATAAGTTAAATGTGCAGGGCCTAAAATTCATGTAAGTCCTTACTTGGATTTATCCTCTAAGCATTCAGTCTTGCTTCTCTTTCACACTATAAATTCTCAGAGGAGGACCAGCACCCACTGCATGCCGCACTCTGCGCTATGAATTCCAGCCTTGAAAATGGCTTTATTATCATAGCATTTCTTGCACAAATTAACTTAGAATCGCACAGAAAGAGTACATTGCAAGAGCGAAAACACAGGATGCAAAGAAGAGAGAGCAAGGTTAAAAGTAGGTGAGCTACAAAGGAAAATTAGAATAATGACTTGTCACAACAAAGCCGTGGACTCTGATTTTCAGGAAAGTACTGATATTAAGGTGATGAGGCTACATAGTAGCCCTTTTACAGGAAGGATCTTATGAACAGCTTAAGAATCTGGAGCCATGACCTTCATCTGAGTTCTGGATGTCCGGGCTTTAAGATGTGTTTTCCTGCAGCAGCACAACGCAAATAATCCTTTTGTACTGATGATTTGCTTTGCTCCACCTACACAAGTACCACCACACAGAGGGAATCGCTGTTTCTTCCCCGTTGGGATGAAACTACTCTTATTTCAAGAGGTAAACTATCTGATCCCATAGTCATTACCATTTTACGTGCATAAATACCATTTTATATTCAGCAAGTCTGCCTAAAAATAGGGGGAAATCTGTGATGAAGCTACATGCCAGAATTTGTGCTATGTATAGAACAGTCTAAAATAAATATGATTATTTAAGTCTGTAATATTTGTAAAGGTTTTGTGGGATCTTAATCATGTTATGGAAGTTACATTGTAAAAATCCTATTTACTTTTTTTTGTTGTCCCAAGTAGTTTAAAATTTCCCTGTCTTCAGGCTTTTTAGATTTCATTTTAAGAATTTACACCTGTACTTTTACATTACCTGTGTGTTGTGTTGTTCCAATCAATACTGTAATAGTAGGACTGTATCTATATTTTAGTTGGCTCATTAATTGTTAATATCTGGTTTTGTATCTTAATTTCTGGTATCAAAGTGGCCATATAAATCACTGATGCTATTTTTTTTTACATATGTACTTCTACAATATGGTATTGTTCTTTTTTTTCAGGGCCTGAAGGAGCACTTTTTGAACACTCTGTAGAAACACCACTTGTGAAGGCAGAAGCTTTTAAACAGCTTAGGTAAGAATTTATACATAAGACCATAAATCTAATAAATAAATGTTATTTGCTATAGATATTGACATTTCACTGAACAGAGATTTTCCTCAGCATGTACAGAACTACTAATAATTTGGTTTTTCTATTTTATGTGACATATTATTGTTTTGAAGGAAAATTATACATTGCTCTGCAATTTTGAAATATATGATGAATGATTTATTGCTGATGGTTAATATTTAAAGCCACATAAAATACTGCAGAAAGTTTTTCTGTAAACTTACAGTTTTCAATTTTGAAACGTTTAACTATGACTTTTTCTACAATAGAAGTTGCTTGTCTCCAGTAGGTCATCGACCCATTCTTAGTCAAGACGTTTAGAAATCTTTATCAATCTGACGGAACAGAATAATAAGAAAAATTTGGATAGTGTATAACTAAAAAGAAGTTTGGGGCAAGAAAATCATTATAAAGTACCTTGTATGTTTCAGAGCTACTTAACTCTGGGGTAGCATTTCTTTGTGCATTATTCTATGTAATGTTGAGTATATTAGTTTAGAATATGTTGGTTATGATGAGGTAATAAACTCAATTTACGTTCTGTTCATGAACATGTTATGTTTCATTTTATAAGCCAGTTCAAAGAAAGATTTGAAATGAAAGAGTATCTCTTTAACAACTATACTTATGTCCTTTCATACTTTGACAGTCTGCTACTTTCTGTCATAATTTCTTTTCTTAGTGTTTCTTCTCCAATAGGGATAACTATTAGAGAGTAGCAAAGATGATTAAAGCTTTCAAGAACACTGTCTGTATCTTGGTGACGGAATTTTCAAATTGAGAATGGCAAATGAGAAGGAGACGATTAAGATACTTCTTTTAATTTTCTCCTGGATATTTAAGATTTAATTACAGTAAGATACCTTGCACTTGCATTTGAAGATAGAATGAGCTCAAGGCATTAGTTTTCACATGTTGGTCTCCACTTCCAAAATGTGTTTCTTCTACTATGGTAGAATTTGGATGTGACAGACTTTGACCAGTATGTAGGATTCTGCATTGTAGTGAACATTGTCTGGTTTTGGAGGGAGTGGATTCATTATGTTGCAAATTTGTCATTTCCTGTGATTATCTCAATTTTGATAAAGTAGGACATCGAATTTTGTAATCACAAAGCCAAGAAGCTCTCTGCAAATTTTAATTGGATAGATATCAATTATTTTCTGTGGTTGTTACTTTACTTCAAATGCATCATCAATTAATAATGTTTTAATAGGCTTAGAGCTAATAGTTTTATCCTACAGCCATTATGCTACGTGACATTTTAAGTTCTTATCTGCACTTTGTTTAAAAACAATTACACTGTTTCAGACTACATACAACTATTGCTATTATAATTTTTTCATCTGTTTTTGAAATAGGATATCATTTGAAGGAAAACATTAATTCGAAGTGTTTGTTAAGTTCTCCTGCATGGATGAGTTTACCTCGTGCCTTATCTCATGATTTTTACCTTGTCAACTATAAGCACGTGTTTCAGTCTTGGATGTTGCTTTGTGTTAGCAGAGCTCGAGTGTAATAGTTAAAATCCCATTCAGTTCTGTCTTCAGTTAACTTAAAATAGTGGAAAATACAGATTCTTCCAGAATTTACAGAAATTATGCTAATAATTATTATAATGTCAAGGAAGTACCTACATGGCCACATCAACACTGACACTTGTGACTGACATTAATATCTGACATAAATCTAGAGCTGCTAAACAGCTCTGATAGAAACCGAGTTAGCTTAACCCTAAGAAAAACGCTGAATATCAGGGCATGAAGCTGTGCAATGAACGCATCACTTGCTCATGTTCTGGCTGGCTCTGAAGACCTGAAGCTTACTCAGAGCAGTTCAAAATGCCTCGTTCTTTTAATTTTTTCTTTTTTGCTGTCTTTACCACCCGTAATCAGTGTCAAGTCTGAAAGCGCAGAGGGCAGTGATTCCATGGAGGGCTTCTGGGAAGGATCGAGAAGCAAATGCGTTTGTCTGCAGTGCAGATGCTAAGTTAAGATGTAGACAGAGAAGAGCAATTTACAAGGCTCATACTGCTTAAAGGTTATTTTCAAGGGTAACCTTAAACGTTACTGTAAACAAAATTCATGCATTCTGTTGTGAAGGGCCTGAGACACCTTTACCAGTGAATGGCAATTTTGTAATGCTTTATAAATATCCTGTTTCATTCCACGCTGTTAAGTATAGTGAAATATTCTGAAAAGTATAAATATACTGAAAAGCACTTCAATATGAAAATTTAAAATGCAATTTTAAGTATTACTTTTCTATTTTAAATTTGAATATGTTTGCTTTCCAGATTAAGGTAGTGAGTATCAAGTTATAGGTAATATAACCTATTTGCTCACCTCAAGCCTTATCTCCACGCTTTCACCATCTATTAATCTTCTGCTATTTTTCCTCTATTTTTCCTTCAGTGGTTCTGCTGTGCCATGTGAATGTGATATGCTGGCTGAATGTGATATAAAGTGCCATGGTATGCAGCATTAAATATAGGGACAACCGCTTCAAGAAAACCCATCCGCTTCAAATGTAGTTGCGTGTTTCAAGGAGCTGACGGGAAAGCTGTTAATGCTCATAACTTTTCAGCTTGTGTCATCTGAACGGAGGCCACATTCATTCTCTGTCATTCAGATTTAGGGCAGTATCGCAAACAAAGCTGACACAAATGGCCTTCTGAATTACACATTCTGTTGGCTTCCCTGTCCAAATGCCGACTTTCAAGATAGACCGCTTTTCTGGAAACAGAGAGATAAGTGTGTTAGAACATATCTTTTTATAGCTAAGTAATGGAGACAGAGCAATGCAATTATACTGTGGTCAGTAACTGTCTTTTCATCCTGTAATTTGAAAGAAACATGTAGAGTCCTTTTCAGTCTAATAGATGGAATTCATGACTCACCCATAAAGAAAAAAAGATGTGCTTGCACTTACTTCCAACTGGTAGGAAGAATTATTATTAACAAAATCTGCATTTCAAAATTGAAGCATTCCTAGGTTCAAAATAACATTGCCTACTTTTGAATTCCTTTCCTGGAGTTCTTCTCGCTAGGTAAGATACCTAGTTTCCATTTACAAAATTTGTTAAGACTTTAAGGCATAGTGGAGACATAAAAACAGGGTCTCATATATGTAGTAAGTGTCTGACAAACATCTCAATGGCATGGTTACAGTCAACAGGAAGATTTGGATGTGTCCAGGAAATACCCTTCCCAGACAAACACCACTGAGGAGGTACCTGGTTAAAATTAGCCAACTGTAATTAGCGAGAACAGAAATATGTCTGGACTCCTACTTCTCTCTGCAGTCTAGTTGCTTGGTATAGTCAAGTGCCTACACACCTTCCAGGTGCAGGAGTGCTTCTTTGACAGCAGGCACCTATGTGTTGGGACATATCTCCTTTCCTTTGGCTGAAGTTGTTCTGCTGTGTGCTCACGGGACCACGGGAGAGCAAGCAAGAGGAAACACAAGTTAGTCTTGTGTTTAGGGCATTCAGCCAAAAACAGGAGGAGACCAGGGGTTTGCAGTTATGATTTAAAAAGGAATCCTGAAAGAAGAACCAGATGAATGTCCTAACTACTAGATTATCTCCTCTTTATTTACTCTGTTTCTTGCCGGATTACTCAGTTGTGCAAAGACCATCATGCAAGCCAGGGATGGCCACAATCCAGTTTTTGACTCCCACCAAGCTGTTTTGTAGTCTGGTAAATAGAGGTAACAGATACAGGTTTCGTTCCCCTCAAGATGAGGAAGGAATTGAACCGATGCTTCATAATTCCTTGCTGAATAGCAAAATCAATAGGATTGTATTATATGTAATATAACATTATATGTGTTATAATATATATTTTATATATTATTTAGAACATTATAAAAAGATTGAAACCTTTATCTCTTCCGTGGTTTTCCATGAAAGTGGCCACAGCCCTTGTGCTTTGGGGTGTACTTGGCATGAATGAGAATGTGCCTCAATCAGGTCTCCTGGGGCTTCCGTGGACTTTAGCTGCCACCTCTCACTGGATCACCGCAAAGTTCTAATGGAAACCAAGTACCTTCCTTTCCAAAAGAAGGAATTTTAAAAGAATTATAGAAGCCTATGTTTGGACACGTAACTTGTGACACAAAATGTAGGTGGAACATGTATAACAGCAACTAACGGAACAAGCTGCTGTAGAAAGAGACATTTTTAGCAATTCCCTAAAAGCCGGCTTCTCCCCAGGTTCCACGTTAGGTACTGGAAGCAGCTTCTGATATTATCCAGAGTTTCATGCCAGCACACATACCCTTTTATTCCCAGTTATCAAATAACACTCTCTTTGTGAAAAACAAATGTCACAGTTTAGATGTTTTTCCAGTCTGATACTAACATATTTTTTTGATAATTTATAACACTTCAGAATATTATTTAGCATATTATTCTGTTCCTCTTATATTTTGTATCCTTGAATAACACATAACTCATACATAGTTTTGTCACTTTGATACTCTTCACTTCTTGTGATCTACACGTCTTGCGGTTTTCTAAGGGAAAAAAATGGATCAGGAAAGCTGTGTAAATCTCAAAACAATGTTTCTGAACTGAGCACTCATATTTCCCAAACTAATAAAAATATGCTTACAGAAGTGACATCTTTCCATTTATTAACTAACTGTATACTATGCTTAATGAATGTAATGCTCATAGTACTGGCTTTGTTCTGGTATTTGCCATAAGTGGATGTCCCGACAGCCAGCAACTGTGCCTCCTGAGCACAAATCCCGTGGGAAATCACTTTTAGTACAGTCAGTTTGTGGTATTTTGCCAGTTCTTCAACTGAGGATTTACATCCAAGTTCAAAATCATTCCACCATTCTTGCATTTGAAAAGCACTATAGCAGGAATGATGTCACTATTCCAGACAGTCAACATTTTTCAGACTATGATTATAAATATATATACACAATGTTATCATTTAACATATTATTTAAGAGCATATGGGTATATTCTGAAAATATTTCTGTATTTCCCAGGATAACAGAAGTGTTTTAAACAAATGTATAATATTGGCATTAACCAAAGCTTTATAATATATCATTTGAGAAGCATTGCTTCATATTTTAATGAAATATATATGTCCAACACTGAAAAGCATTGAAAGGTATATTTACTAGCTTGTGACTAATATGTTGTAGAATATTGGTAGTTTGAGGGCATAATTATACGCCTTCAAGGTATTTGGTGAAGGTAAATTACTGTACTTATGGGTTGCTGGTAGACCTCCCTGTCTATATATTCAGAATAAATATGTCCCCTTCAATTTGGACTTCTGTTCCGTGTCATCCAATAGCTCCACTTTTCTTACGGCTTCTACTTCTCTCTGACTCTTTATGAAGGCTTTCTTTTATTCTTTCCATTCCCCATTCACAATATGATTTCCTTTTGCACTCAAAGTATAGATTTTCTAGGGTAAACAGTATAATAAGACAGAGAGAAAGGCTGGAAACTGAAGTTGTGGGGTTTTATGGGCATACGAATAAGAATTATGAAGGAAATCTAGAAAGAGATGTATAGAAGCCAACCAGGGTAAAAACATTTGCTAAATCATTGGTTAATCATGTTTGTAATACTAATGCTTACGTGCTAATTGCCTAAAAATACCATCTGACTAATTGAAGTACAGTGATTTTTATTTGCGTTTGTTACGCAAATCAAAAGCCCAGTTAGAAGAGAATGAACTACATAATGGAAAAGTAAGTCTACAGTTATGAGTCAGTATTTGTAAAGCATCTCTGCTCCTTGACTAGTGAGATATTTCTACTGCAATGTAATTTTATGAGCCCTGGCATTAATTTGCTTTATATAAATTTGCATCATTCATATACTTTACTCATTCAGGTTAACAAAGAACACCAGCAAATACTTCTCTTGGAAGCTTAAAGAATTTCTTTCCATTCATCCGATGGACTCAAACTTATGAAAAGGCATAGTTTAAAAGGATCGGATGGTACAGGACATCATGTTTATCAACTTTTCAAAAACATTTCTGACTCAGATATTTAAAAATACCTTACTAGCAAAGGCTTGGCTACTACTTAACATCTAGTCTTCTTTTAAGCTTTAATATTTTTTCTTGAAAATATTAACGTGAAAAGAATTTTCCAAACCAATCTGTTTTCTCTGTCTTGTGTAACTAGCAATTTGTGTGCACCCGTGTTCTCGCAAAATCTTGTTCATCGCAATTTAGTTTACAAACTACAGTGCTTCACCTGCAGGGCTTCTACATCATTGTATGTGGGGACCATATGACCTTAGGAGATAGACTTCCCTCTGCTGATTAGGTCATCCTCCCTTCTGTAATTCTGAGTCTGCAGAGGGACTCTGTCCTGCTCTCATAGAAGATGTTCCCCTCCTGAGGCAGGAAGGACATTTGGTGACAGGTGGGAACAGAGCCTCAGGTCTCCTAGTGAGCCTGTGCTGGCAGTCAGAGCTGCTGCTCTCCTGAGCATCTACAGCACCTTTCCTGTTGTGAAGGACTGCTGGCCTCTGAAACCAGTAAGTGAGTGTCCCAGTAACAGCAGGAGAGGAAATCCATGCACTGATGTTAGTAGCCTTTTTGCCAGGTAAGATCTCCCTGAGAACGCATGCCAGGTTTCTGCCCACTCTCATCACTGGCTTTCCCTTGACCCAGTCAGGTGGCTGATGTTCTTCCTAAAGCCTCAGGTTTAATGCTTAACACATTACAATCAATTCTTTCTGCCACTTGTACAGAACAGAGCCATTTACCTGTTTTCCATAGCTGCTTATGTCCGTAGCGCAAAGGTGTAATGATTTCTACACCTACACTGTTGAACTGAGTACCTGACAACGTCAGACTGCTCGGTGAGATTGCTAAAGTGAACTTGTCGTCAGTGATTACAGCATACTCCACCAGAGCGCAAGCTACCGTGACGATTTCATTAATGATTGTCGCAGTTCTTGACACCTTGCAGATGACCACCTGGAGCTCTGTTTGGAAGTCTATGATTGTGCTGTCACTGGTCTAAGACATAATGTTGAGCTGGGTAGAGCATCCTTTACGTTATCTTTCACCCTACGTACCTGCCTGCACACATGTCAAGGGGAGGCATGAAACAGGAGTCATCCCACCATAAGGATGTGCACGTGGCAAACACTGGAAGAAGAAAGGGAAGCATTTCCTAATAACAGTAACTCTTCCAAGATATATTGTCCATGTGCACAGTCACTGCTCACGCTCTTCCCCTCTCTCTTAGCCTGTGTGTGCGGCTGCGATACTTCAGTTGTGAGGAGTCTGAGGAGAGCGTGGCACATTCAGCCACTGTACTCCTGAATCACAAGAGGGGAAGGGTATGACCTGCTTGTCAGCAAAGACCTCTTCACTTGAGTGTTTCCTTTCATGCAGAACAAGTGGACACTATGAACAGCGTGTACTGAAGAATTCCAGTTACTTGAAGTCTTTCTATGCTTCTGCATATGAAAGAAAAATTTGCTTCTTTTATATAAGAAAGGCATGGCAAATTTCAGCCTGGAAGGTAATTTTATGAAAATAAAGACTCGTAATGAAAATACTAACCAGATTTTTACAACAGTGATGCAAAAACTGTTATTATATGACAGTAAAATTTTATAATACAATAAGTTGTTTTATAGTATCATTAAAGTCATTTGAAAAAGATAGCTATGCTGGAAACATCTGTGATGTGCCAGATTCAATCACATTCACTGGGGCCTTGGCCATTTTTAATTACCTGGAGAGTCAGCACATCATAAAATTGAGGTCATCACAGAGACCTCTTTTGAATTAGCTCTGCTTACAACTCTTTATCACAACTGTCAGTCTTGAGAGAAGCTTCTGTTTTAATCGTATCTCAGTCCTGATCTTTAGTCTTCATTCCTTCAACGACTCTGCATTGAGTGACAGTGGACAAACAGGCAAAAACACCTCAGTATTTAAGATGGATGGAGAATTAGTAAACAAATAACTACACTGTAATAATCACATCTGCTATGTTTTTGAATTGGTTATAAATGTTGTTTTAAATTGCTTTTATAGTCTTTCGAAAGTACGATTAAAACTGGGCACTGTTTTATTCTCTTTTTAAGAGAACATGTAAGTGTACTTGTCCTAGAACTTTCAACATTTCTTTTATATTACTTACATAAAATGAGCTCTGTTAACCAAAACCTTGGGAACTGGAAACATCTGTTATTCAAATCTGGCTTTGTAATTGTGCTTGTGCACAGACATCACCCCTAAGCCATAAGCAGTGTTAGTGCCTGCTGTGCTTATGCTGAACAATTCCCTTGAATCCAGAATCTCATAACTGAGATTTACTGGAATCATCTGTTGCCACTCGTTTCAGATTTAGAACATAAATACAAAACAAATTTGGAACGCAGACTATTTCAAGAAATAGAACTATGATGAGAATTTTTTTTGTTCAAATTAAAGGAAAGGAAAATATGCTAAAGAACATATCAGCTGACAACTTCAAGAGCAGCAAATACTCCCAACATTCAAGAATGCCACCCAAAAGGAATGGAGTGCCTCAGGGATCTGCCTTTTATCCTTGATCATTTTTAGCATTAGACAAGATAAGCTTAAAAAAACCCAATAGACATTTATTTAAAAATCAACCACACTTCCTCTACGCATGGAGTAGGGTTAAAAAACAAAAACAAAAACAAAAAACCCACCCTCATCTATATCTGTCTAACACTTTGGCTGATCCTAAATGATTTCTTCATTGTTCGTGCGTGTGATTCAGCTGATAATTCAGCACACACTTCTGTTTACCATTCAGGCTGCATTCATACAACAGAGTCCAAACCTGGAGGACCTCTGTGTGCCCAGAATAAGCAGATGCATCTCAGATGCTCATCCAGATTTAGAATTCCCTCTCTGCCAGCAGAAACACTGATTCACAATTCATTCATTCACTGAAGTAGGAAGAGATCCTCCCACAAGCCCATACAGATGCATTTTCAGGGATACTCATATACCTGGAGCATGGCCCCAGGGGTTTACTACTGCTCGGGCAGATAGTTCAGGTGGAATTGATTCAACTCATTTAGACATCTAGAGTGTACCTATCTACATCAAATCTCATCACCTCTTTGTGGAAGGCAACAGGTACTGTTTGGGCATATTACATTTTATCCTAACAGAGACATTTAAAATGGATCAGATTAATTATGCCTCAGCAGTGCCTGTTTCTCTCTGTTCGTTTTGAAGGGTGCATGGGGATCATCTATACTCCTTACTATATACAACTACATTTGTTCAGAGGAATTGCACACTTATCGACTATGCCACGTTTGGTTAAGCTCTGAAGAAATGAAAATTCATCATACGAAACAAGGCCATGCACTGTGCTGGGAAATGTTCAAATCCCAGAGTAAAGCTTTTCCACTTGTAACCCTATACTCCATAAATTCATCTAAATTGTTAATCATAGTTTATATAACCTTGTAACTAGGATTAGCCAAAGCTGTCAATTACTGGCTCTTGTTTGATATCAGGCACGAGGTAATGAGTCCTTCCAAGCTAATAATTAGCTTGGAGGCCCTGGCCGTGCTAGAACTTTATCTTTTCAGGAAAGTCATGACACCATCATATTTGCCTAAAATAAGTGTCTTCTTTTTCTAAGTTGATAAAAATCCCTAGTTGTCTTATACTCAGTAAAGACTGAGAATTTCAAAATACAGTCTTAATGTTTTCATTGCTATCAGTTTTCTGAATCTCATTTCTTCAAAACTTTCTGCATATCTTCTGCATCAGACTTCTTTTTTATACTAATCTTAATAACTGTGTGTCAGCCTCCCATGCTTGTATTTACATGTATATTTTTTATCTTCTACAATGGTTCTACTGACTCCAGCAATTCTTGTTCTTTTCTCATCCAATGTCTTCCTGTAATTTACTTCTTTCTTAGTAATTACAAATCTGCAAATTCGTATCAGGACAGCAGCACAATCTCTCTTTCCTTCTCATCTTGGATCATCAGATTGCCCACAGCTTGAAGCACAGGAGAGGATGAAGCAATCTTACATTGTTTGTGCTTTTCTTTCATGGAGTTCTTAACAAAGAAGTCATTAGAGGAACACAGGCCATTTTGGTTTCTTGGGTCCTTCAGCTCTGATGTTGCAATACGTAAAATTTAGGCACCCTGATTCAGCAGTAGAGCACGTAACAGACTTGACTCCATATCCAAGCTGTTGGAGTTATAAGATTGTAATAAGTCCATGGATAAAATCATCTAAATATAGATTCATGGATAAATGGATAAATTTATCTATGGACAAATGAATTTTTCAATAGAATCTGATTAGTTGTGATTTTATTTCTATCCAATGATTGTCTAATGTAAAACAGACTGAGAGTCAAAAAATCCATCACTGCAGTGGCTCAAGGTTCTATGAGGTCATTATAAGATTGTTTTAGCTTTAGAAAATGCATTCCCTATAGATTAGCTGTGCTTAGTTGAGCCTAATGATTATTTGTGATCTGACTTCTTGGTTTCTCCACTCCACCACCGCATGGCTTTCCATGAAATACTGACTCCATTGTTATCATCAATGGGATTTGGTCATTTCACTGTGGCTCCCCTTTATTCCAGCCAAGCATAATAAGCCCAGCTGTGTCACGTCTGATGACACCTCCTTCCTGAGAGCTGGCAGAAGGGGGGATGTCAAAAGTGGTTCAGTGGTCATTTTTTCCCCTCCAGAGTTGAGAACTCAACCCTGAAGTGGTAGGGTAATGAACTGCTCCTAGCCCTTACCAACACAGACATCTGGGAGGGGCATCTAATAAACTTGGTGCCCTCCAGAAAATCTGGCTATAAAGGTAACAGCAGCTTTTTTAAAGATATTATTTTGCTTGACCATACAGAATCCGTTACAGATTTGAGTTTATTTTTTAAGCTCAGTAACCATACACTATTAACACTTTGGACCTTGTTGATATCAGACAAAAATAATTGACTTAATCTTATTTTTATTTTTGCAAAAGGAATGATTTTTTTAAAAGAAAGAATCCTGCAGCAATATTACACACGCCATACAAAAGTCCTGTGCTATTAGTAGCCCTCTCGTAACAACTGCTATTGCTTCACACGTTAGGGCTGTCAGTATAGGTATGTATGTAAATGTTAAGACATTATTGTCCCCAGAAAGAAGGCTACCAGAAAAAGCAGAGCCTACTACATCCTTGTGTAATTATTTCAGAGTAGCTCTGCTGTTATTGAAGTATTTGGGATGTTTCAGTGCATTGCAATGCGCATTTGTGTCTATTTTTTAGAGGTCAGAGATGTTACAAACCGCCAGCAAAGCCCAGCACATCTTGAGACTTTCCCAAGTGACTGGAGACAAAATGATAGACCTTCCAAAATGACATTTTCATTAATGCGTTTAAGCAATAAGCAGAAGAGAGTCAAGAAAAAAGTGACTTTAAAAATAAAATTACAAAAAATTGCTCCATTATTTTATAATCTGTAAATTGCAACATAGTGCCACTGAAGATTTTTTTAAAAAAAACTGTCAGAATTGCTAGAAAAATTAGATGCTTTATCTACAGACATTCCAGCCAAATAATTTTTCTTTAATGCCGTTCCTATGTACGTACACTTGCCTCTAAACAAACACCCTCATAGCGTGTTTCTCTGAATTTAATTGTACCCTATTTGTTTACTTGTGATATTATCAGACAACTTTTCTGTATTTTCACAAGATTCTGGTAATCTTTTTTACTACTGGCACAGTAACGTTATTTTGGAGAGGTATTAGCCTTGGCATACTTAAGTTGAAGGTACAATTCTGATATTAAGCTGTATTTTGTGCTATTATAAGCTTTCCTGTGAATTTGTCTGCAATGAAATAGCCAGATGCACCTGGAAGAAACTGCAAAAACGTTCTTTTCTTTGTTTGTTTTGAGTAATTGTTATTCAAATTAGATTCTTTAAAAAGGTACTGGTTTGCGTGTTACATTTTATTGTGGCATAAATAATAGTCTAACTTGGGATTCAGTGTAAGGGAGCTGTAGATACTGCCATTAGCCTTACTGAAACAGAATATGTGTCCTAATGCAGGCAACTCCCAGGAGCAATAACCTTTGGAAAATGGTTTCTTTGAACTAAGCTACAAAAATTGGGATGATGTAATATAACCATTGACGAACTAATGGACTTGACAGGGGAAAATGGATGCTGGTTTTCAGTCAAATTTTTTTCATTATAGTTCATTTAGTTTAATTCAGTGAAGCTTAGAGTATCAAAGTGAAAGGAGGAAATATGGAAGACAGCATCATCCAGGTAGGAAGCAATTATTCCACGTTTAAATGAAGACATTCGATATGTGTGATGCAAAATGGTATATTTTAGGAAGAAAAATGAGTCAGCATTCGAAAGATTTGTAGTAGTTATGTCAAATCAGAAATTTGCACCAAGGCTTGACTAAGTAACTGCTCTGTTTCCATTACTGTGCAGAAACTGATCAGGGAAGAAGATTTAATGACTCATTAGTATCTTGTGGTTTTTGACATTCAGTAAGAGCTATCAGAGCTTACTCTTGAATACTAACACTTCCATGTCCTTAAGATACACACGGTTGTTGGAACACGCTGTGAAACTTACCTTTCCTGTTTGCAAAAAGATGTAATTTTAGGAGCTGTTCCAAAGAAAATAATTTTACAAAACAAAGCAGAACTGAGGCATATACCGAGACTGAGATCTCAGTCCTGTTGTTTTGTCCTTCTTTGCCTTTGGACCTGCTGGCAAACAACCAAAAGCCACAAGGCAGAACACCAAGATCCATAGCTTTGGGTAATCATATTCTTCTTGCTACATCCCGATGACCCTCCCCACCTGCCTGCTGGGAGATAAGTGAATATGGGTGGGAACTGGCAGCCGGCATCAGTGTGTGCCTGCTGCTCACTATCCACCTCCACAACGCTGGTTTAGTTTTGCTCAGATTCAAAAGGAATCCAGCTTCCTCATAAACAGAGAACATGGTTTGGAATTCCATATATTGGACCATAAGTAAATGCTGACAATCTCTTTTTGCTGTGCAACTAGCGCGTGCTCCGGCTCTGGTTGACTCTCTTACAATGTCTAGCTGCACTGCCAGTGAATTAGGCTGCTTTCAGACTAATCAAAAAGCCAATATACTCCTATTGCCTTTTAAAGGTTAACATGCATTCAAAGAGCGGAGCTGAAAGCAGACACCTACGGAGAACCAAGGCCAATTAAGCCCACAGAATCCTCTAGGTTGCTTTTAGACTTTCAAGATGTTAGTTTCTTGACAAGTTAAAGATTCTCCTTTTCCCCGTTTTTTTCCTCATGTTTTTTTTTTCCCCCTCCCTTTCTTACCTTTTCTATTCTTCCTCTGCTCCACGACCTCCAATCACTGCCTAATTTCATGTCTGTTCCCCTTTCACCTTTCAAGTCAGACTTGAACTCAAGGGCAGGCGTCCATGGCAAGACTCCTTTCTGCACGCCAAAGGCATATGAGGGTTTCTTCCTTACTTTACAATGTGAAAAAGCTGTTTTGGTTATGTGCCAACAGCATCTGATGTTCTGTGCTCCATTTTCACAGCCTGTCCCCTATGCAGCCTCAGTAATTCTGCATCTTTACGGACTGTAATAAGACCTGTCGCCATTGGTCTCCTAACTCTTCCTGTTTCTCTCAAGGAAATAAAGTAGGACAGAAAAGTTACATATACTCATAACCTCAGAAAAAGATGAGCCTAGTCTTGGAAGTACACATGCACAGGGAGAGTTGTACAGTGCTTACTTTCACAGGAATACGGGCTTGCAGGATCAGACCTTCAGTGCCTTAACGGGGAACCTTATTGAACTCACTGTAATGGCTTCGTTTGGCCATGGAACAGTTTAGTCAAAGCACTTCACTTTTTAAAAATGTTTTCTAGCTCTGAGAAGTCATGGAGACTGTTTATTGAGAGGTGGGTCAAACAGCCATGTACTCAAAAAAGAAGAGTGGGAGACATCCTTATGAGGTCAATCAGGTCTGATTTTAGCATCTTCATGGAAGTTCAAGGGAAACGAGAACAATATGTAAATACGCACCATTGGAGGATGTACCATTATTCCAGCTCCAGCTCTTCTGAATTACATTTTCTAAATCTCCTGTTTTTTCTTCACATTCGTCAATCTTTTCTCTAATAGTTTATTTCCCATCCATGCTCCCATATCGTGGGAACAAGTGTGAAGCAGTATCTTCAGTTCTACAAAGACTAAATGACAAAAGGAAAGGGTCATGGGATCTTTCACTGTCTTCTGCCCCCTCATATGACTTTGTTCTTAAGTATAACCTTAATATAGATGTTTTTTGGACCTTTTGCATGGATCCTTTTATTTAATTATACTAAAGCACTATGAGAGGGAGACAGCATATTAGAGAGGAGAAAGTGATGGATTAGTATATTTTATGAACTCTCATAAAAATCGATATCAGCAAGCTTTGTGAAAAACTTTTAATGAAAAGGCATTATGAACTAGCCAGCATTTACATTCTGCCGGGACCCACCTCATGTTCTTTCATTGTTTAAAAGGGCTTCACACCAAAAAAAACCACCATATAGGTGAACACCAGACCGATATCTTGTTAATGATCTAAACAAACATACTGCTGTGAAATAATCTGATATAAAGTAAAATAAATCAAGTCTAGTATATCTGAGATTTTATTTTCTCCTGTGTATAAGGGCCCTACGTGTTTCTCTTTTGCTGATAGAAGAACACATTTGACTCAAATATTTAATACACTGTATGCTTCTAAATTCTTTACCATAACTTTAACACTTTAGTGCCAGGTTTACATTTCATAAAGTATTCTCTGTATGAGAGTCAGCTGTATGTATGTATGGGCACACCAGTTGTTGCATCACAATTTCAGAGGCAGTGCCCATCTACCTGTCCAGTCCACTTAGAGTAACCCTGGTCTTCCTCAGGAAGGTGCTGGGAGGAATGCATACATTTGGGGAACTTTCATCTAAAGTCATACCCAGGAATTCTGTCCCCATTGAATTCAGGAGAGATGCTGGCTCATAAGATGAAAAGGACAAAAAGTGACCAGGAGGAAGGAAGAAACTGTTCCCCAAATTCACAAGAGCAAGCTGGTTCCTCTGTCCTGCTCACCGAGTCAAACTATCCAACATTGCGGTAGGAAACTTGGGCTCCAGAAGACTGTGGTACTCTTTTGCAGTACTAAAACCAGCTTCCTAATGCATTGTGGTCCTTATAAGATCAGCAAGGTATCCCTCCATCTCCTGCCAGAACAGGATGGAAGAAGAGATCGATATTCCTGCAGCATGCACCGGCTGAGAAGGGATATTCAAAGTCAGGGTTCAGTTCAGCTGCTTCTTTACTACAAGCAGAGCAGGCTGTCACTCCACTCACATCCTCCCTAAACACAGCCAGCTGAGCAACTTCTGGTGACCTGCTATCTCCGTGAGTTAGCAACATGCTTATAGGAAAAGGTGGGAATCTCCAAGCCTGTGGGTTGTTGGGACGGTTTCAGATCTGGAGCCTGGATGCTGTCTGGATTCCCTCAGAAGACTTTCACAGAGTCCTTCATAAATTATATTCTGCACAGCTCAGCGTCAAATTTCCTTGGCAGGCAGGCAGCCAAGACAGTATAGTCAACTTCTGGAACTATCTTACCAACAAGGAAGAAAGCAGTGATAAAAATATTATCTTCCTTGTAATCGGTTGCTTTAGTTGTACTGGACTGCTGGAGAACCAATATCCAGCAGATGACAGAGCTATGAGATATTAGCAGGGACCACCCGTCCCTGCCCTTCATTAGCCGAGACACTGCAGTTTCCCTGCGCTTTGCCAGCAAACCTCCAGGTGGCTGCAGGGACCGGGGTGAAAGAGATCAAGGCAAAATGCCTACTCTGCAAGCGGGCCTAGGTATGGTTTCCATTGCTTCACGTTCTGTGGATATGCCTACTTGAGTGTTTTCATATAAAATTAGGAACGTCCTTTTGAGGGATATCCCCCAACTGCCTGAGCTCCCCAAATCTGTGTTGTCATTGTGGAATTGTTTGGGGCACATGAACAGGATTACATTTGCATTAAATTAACCTGAAAGCGATATTGTCTTGGAGGACGCCTAACATGCTCCTACCTTCTGTGTGTCCGGTCTTTGGGGTCAGGCAACAGCTCGTCCAGAGTACTCCTCAGAACACATATAACAGGGGTGTCAGGTCCTTGGCATCAAAGGCTGTGCTGCCCTGATCAACTCCTCTTGCATCTCACCACTTGCTAATAGACCCCTGGCAGCTACCACAGTGCCTAGAAGCTGCTTGTAAGTAGAGAATCCATCTTCCCAAATGAGATACAGGCTGTGACAGATGTCTCATTTAGGACAGCACATTACATAGATTAATTCCTCTAGCTGATAAAGATCCTCACTCCATTCTGTTAAATGTAATTTATATGCCTGTAATTTTAACAAAAGATAAAGTGACTGGTAACAATGTATTCCCTCATCATTCTACTGCCTGAATTCACACAAACACTTAAAAAGGACCAAAAACTGTAAGACAATCAACTTCTGTCGTCTAAGTGTCCACGCACCCTCCAGCATTTGCAAGCAAATTGAATTCTTGTTGTGCCACGACTTTTGAGGGATGCACATCAACATTTTGCTCAGCTCAGCCTACTCTCTTCCCCCTTTTATTGCCTGGAGAATAGATCTTGAAAATTTCTTATCAGCCGTTATCTGCACACAGTCGTGTATCTTCTTCGCAACTGACCAAATCATTCACAATCCAGAGAGCAGCTTCCTTCTGTCATCTGTTCACTGATATATATATATTTAAAAAAAAAGACCACGTTTTTCTTTATTAGTGTCTATTTAAAACACCACCAGTGTTAAGAATTGCAGTTCATATCTTTCTGAGACACCCTGAGTTCATGCAAGTGTCTCCACCAGTCAGCTCTTCTGCTAGGGCAGTTCTGTGGTCCCCCATCCCTTAAGCACACAGAAGTCCAAACCTGTCCACCAGTGACAAACTGGAAGTGTCTCAGGGCCAGGACCACTGAAGAATTTTAGGTGACTTTAAGGTCAACGTCTAAGGGGCTGAGGAAGTCACGTGTCTTCAGGACCAAGTGGGGACTGAGAAGGGACATTGAAAGTCAAGGTTCAACTCAGTCATGTCGTTTCTCCACTAGGTGCCTCTTTCCCTTTTATTACATCTGGACTTGAGGCACTGGACCTTTGAATGCTGTATGAAGAAATATATCATTAGTGCTATTGAATGTTGCCTTTGCTAAAATCTCACACATAATAGATCCAGAAGGCTTTGAGGTCACTGCGTAAGCTTCACTGCAGTTTCCATTGCCAGGAAGCTCCAATGACTTAATTAGGTAAATCTACCCTTAGTTAATCTAGAAATAGGACCTTTATAAACAGCAGAAATTTATGATTTTCGTTAATATAGCAAATGTAATTCTGCCATGTAATTTAAATTATATGTAAGTCTTATCATAAATCTGTATATGCTTCTGAAGTCCTGTAGGCTTCTTGCCAGCATTAATTTTGGTAGAAAGTAAGAAATATTTCTTCAGGGTTTGAGTGCTTTTCAAATGCCAGGTCTCATACGCTCTTCAAAAATCTGTCCCAGGCTGCTGCCTTGTAATATTCAACAGACCTTAAAAATAAAAATTTACACCTACGTATAGATTACTTACATAGATGAAATACTTAACAGAAAAACATGAGCTATTTCAATGTTTATAGCTTTTTGCTAAAACAAACTAAGGCAACAGTTGTATTCAACTACCTTGACACTGACTTATGAAAATATATTAAACTTTAAATATTAAAAATACAAACTTTGATTAATTTTTCATTATATAATGCATACAAATATGCATTGGAAAATAGTCCCATGAAGCAGACCTCCCACGTAAATCACTCAGGGAAAAACTGATTTCCAATTTCATAAAAGTTTAAATCTAAGGATCTAAACCAAAAAGTCATAGAAAAGTTATTAAATCACAAACACTGCTTAAGAAAGATTACTAATACTATGTTAGGTGGCTGATGCAGAACAGACTCGTACTCATGCCCTCGTACTCAGCGTGATCATGACAGAAGTTTGTGCTATCTCAGAGTCATGGGATAAGGCATCAAACTATTTTGAGGATATGGTCCTAATATGGAACCGCGATGCAGTTATCCATTGTTTGGAACTGAAATTATCAATTTGGAGTTTAAACTAATTGAAGGTGACTAATCCTGGAGATGTTGGGGAGAGGCAGATCATAGAAACATAGAGTCGTAGAATGGTTTTGGTTTGAAGGGACCTTTGAAGATCAAAGAAGACAGAGTTTCCTGTTAGCTCTGGACAGCAGTGATAAGCCAATATTGCCTGAGTTATTTTCAGATTTGGGGATAAAAAATGAAGTTTCAGTGACTGTGCTTGACTGTGCTCATATATCATGGGTTTAGGTTTTAAGATATCAGCTGGATTTAGCTTCTTCAGAACTTTAAGATACAGCTGAAATTTCTCACAAGCACAAACTCACTTCTTTCAAATTCTTAATGAAGTAACAGCAAAAAAGGAAGAACTGAAGCAGTCTGCGTAAATGAAACTCATCAGACAGCTACATCAGGAATGTTTGTGAAATCTTTTCATTCCCGTAGCATGATTGGCAGTCAGTCTAGACTCACTACCTGACGCATACCTAGTAAAGGACCTCCTGGGGCACAGTCCTCCAGTCATCCAGGTGGGCAGGTGTCGATCACGCATGGAGGCAACACAGCATCTGCTGGGTGTGCACATACACATGCACACACACACACCCACACCCACACACACACACCCCCCTAAACTTCCAGAAGACACAGTGGGTAAGCATGTGCTGACCTGGGAACAGGGACGCATGTCTGAGTTCTGCATTATGGATGAAGCCCACGTTATTTTATGTGTCTCGGGAACTTAACAGAATAGAGGAGGTAACATGGATGTAAAGTAAACTGGGACGACTGGTTGATTCATTTTCTCTAGCCTTAATATTCACCTGTTTAATGTTGACTGATAGTGTAAAATTCAGGCTGGTGTCATCAGGAAGGGTGATCCAATATTCAGGAACAAAACCCAGTAGGTATCACCTCTGATCCTGCAGTGTTCCCAGATGAAGCAGTTCTAGGTGACAGTCAAAAGAAGCAACATCATCACAAGCTTGTTGCTGAGCTTGGGCTTTTTCTTTCCATCTCACGATTTTTAATTAGTATTTCTATCCCTGCTACTTATCGTGGAAATTATAGCAAAATTCTGAAGAAACAAAGCCTAATGTTTTTGGAAAATAAAAATCATTAATCCCGCACAGCTGACTCGATGAGGTGATTACTCAGCTAATACGGTACCTTCCTGCCATCTTGTGGCACTGCAGGGTTTGCGACTTTCTGTTATATTGCATCATTTTTATTTCAAACAAAGTTACTGGGTTTTAAGTTTCAGGTGCCATCTAGTTAAACAACACACACACACAGAGTGAAATCTTGGTCTGACTGATAGCAGTGTCAAAACTCTTGCTGATGAAAAAACTTCCAGACTGCACTGATTGTATTAATTTCAATATGTTATTATGTCAAAAATGAAAATAAATTCAAATTAAGGAATGTAAAAATGGGTTTCAGTTTTAAAGAATAAATTACTGCTATACTGAAATAATCTGAAGTTATCTCTGAAATAATACCTTGCATTTCTATTATGAATTCATCTATATTTTTCATTTGGGATACTTCAGTGTTTTTAAATAGCTATCTCCTTTTTCAAGTCTGCCTGAAGAAAAAAGAAGCTGCATCTTTTATATGACCTCAGGCGAGATCCTTCAAGTGCTTGTTCAAAGTTTACTGATTTTTTCAAAAATAAAGGAACATATGACAATGTGCTACTGTTGGATTTCCTGCTTCTGCTTTCAGGCTGGAATCACCGACCCGATCTTTGAGCATGGATGCGCCACGAGGAATTAATATCAAAGCGCAAGCTGGGAATATTGAAGCTCTTTCCCAGATGGATATCAAACTACACAGCAGCGATGGGGTGGTGAGTACAAGCCCTTCTGTTTCCATAACTATGGTTGATCTTGCTGTCTAAATATAACTAATAACTTCAAGTCTTTTTTTCAAGTTCTGTTAATTTCATTCATCAGATTTTAGGAGACAGGATATTAAAATTAATGGTGCCAACAATAAGACTTTTATTTATGGGCCTGATTAAATAATACTACCAATTGACATAATGTTGTATTAGCTTAGAGAAATGCTTTCTAATGAAATTCTGATAGCTCTCAGCTCCCCACTAGCACAGCGATCCCTGGGCACCCCAGCAGGGTCCTTGGCCCAGAGGTAGACAGAATTGCTAAATTAAGGAGTGAAGCTCTGCATACATCATTAAGCACTGCATGCAACATGCGGCAGCCTGTTTATCCCCACTGCGAGGTTGTACAGTGTCAGATCTTCCACAGAGGACCTCCAGATCAACCTGTATGTCCATCCTTAACCAGCTGACATGGCTCCAAGACTTCAGCACTGAGGCCAGGACAGACCTGGGTCCAGCGGCAGCAGCAGCGCCCATGTCCCGGTATTCAGTGTACAGGCAGAGCCCTCGTCTCTTATCACAGAATCATAAAAATCACAGAATTGTTTGGGTTGGAAGGGACCTTGAAGATCATCTAGTTCCACCCCCCCTGCCATGGGCAGGGACACCTCCCACTAGACCAGGTTGCTCAAAGCCCCATCCAACCTGGCATTAAACACTTCCAGGGATGGGGCATCCATAACTTCCCTGGGGAACCTGTTCCAGTGGCTCATCACCCTCACACAGTAAAGAATGTCTTCTTAGTATCTAATCTAAATCTACCCTCTCCAGGTTAAAACCGTTACCCCTGTCACTACACTCCCTGATAGAGTCCCTCCCCATCTTTCCTATAGGCCCCTTTCGGTACTGAAAGGCTGCTATAAGGTCTCCCTGGAGTCTTCTCTTCTCCAGGCTGAACAACCCCAACTTTCTCAGCCTGTCCTCATAGGAGAGGTGCTCCAGCCCTCGAATCATCTTCATGGCCCTCCTCTGGACCCACTCCAACAGGTCCATGTCCTCCTTATGTTGGGGGCTCCAGAGCTGGATGCAGTACTCCAGGTGGAGTCTCACGAGAACGGAACAGAGTGGGAGAATCACCTCCCTGGACCTGCTGGCCACGCTTCTTCTGATGCAGCCCAGGGTACGGTCGGCTTTCTGGGCTCCTAGCACCCACTGCCGGGTCATATTCAGTTTTTCATCCACCAATATCCCCAAGTCCTTCTTCTCAGGGCTGCTCTCAATCCATTCATTGCCCAGCCTGTACCCATGTTTGAGATTGCCCTGACCCAGGTGTAGGACCTTGCACTTGGCCTTATTAAACTCCTTGAGGTCTTTGCTAAGGAAGAGGACGGGCACCTCCTTATCCCTCTCCCATGTTCCAGTGTCTGCCAAGAGCCTGGGCCTCAGAGCAGCTTTGTATATAAAGATTCTGAGTAGAAGGCTATTCTTAAACCACTGCCTAGATAAAGTCAAGTTGGTTTATGGCACACTATTCAATTACTATCTCTAATGAGCCCATTTTCCTGCTTTCTCCCATGCAGCTTTTGCTCGATGCCGAAACTGTGCGACTCCCCAAATTGCCTGAGGGTACAAGGGGTGGATCTGGTATTTCTCAGGGGCTTTACGAAATCTGCGTGTGTCCGGATGGAAAGCTCTACTTGTCAGTGGCCGGCGTGGGCTCCACTTGCCAAGAGTACAGCCGCGTCTGCCAGTGAGGCACCACAAAAGGCTACACACCCCCTTGCTAGTCTGAGTTTTATATTATTGCTGAAGAACATTACAGAAAGCAGAATTTTCACAATTTTAAAAACAAAGTACTTCAGTTTAAGAAACAAATCTGTATCTATGATTCTGGACTACAGGGTGAAAGGGGAAGAAGAGCACAAATGACATTTCAACTTCAGAAGAATGACTTGAATCAAATTATATGTTCTGTCAGTAACACTTTGAAAACAGCCTTACAGAGAGGATAAAGAAAAAATAAAAGGAATATGTTTCCTTGCTGAACTATTATTCAGTCAGATGCTTATGTCATTGTTAATATTTTTGAGCTCCGTGGTTTTTTTCTCTCACTACATGTAAACACTTACTGCATTAGTGGGTGAAATTAAATTGAGGGAACTACTTGAACTATTTGCTAAGACAAAGCATTATTTGGGAAATTCAGAAAGTGCCAGCAAATGGTCTATGCAATTTTATTCTTGCAATAACACAAGATACGAAAAATGTCGTATTTATATAAGTTCTGTGTAAAAGGTGTTAATTTGCTAATAGCTTTCTATTTTAGTTTGGCAAAATATATGCTGATTTGCTTATTACTGAGATTCATATAAAAATAACTAATACAAAAATCTCCAGGAGTCATTTTCACCTCCCTGCGTCTCAAATCTGTTCACTATACAACAGAGAAATATGTTAGTATATTTTATAATAGCAATAGTTTGTTGCACTGCCTGTACCATCGTACTCATTTAAACCCTTTCATATTTTAGGACATGCTAATTCAACGAGGCAATTTGCTCTGCAAGCTGGACTAGTAAAAAGAAAAAAAAAATAATCCTTATTGTGGCTCCAGATTGTCTGACACGAGAAACTGTTTGGGCGGTGGGAAAAAAAAAATCCTTTTTTGCAGCCCCCAGGATTCAGTTGAGGACTATTTCATTTCCATCCGCAGCTGTTGACTGATATTTCTGATCCTGTCAGAGTGGGACTCCGTCACAAACAGAGAGAGTAAAACTGCTCTTTATTATTTTTTGCATTAGGACTTTGGATACAGAGTAAATGCTCACCAGAGCTGACAAACCATTTATTGACCTTGTAGAGAAACACAACTGCAGACCCATTCCCCTGTACAGTGTTGCACTGAACACAAATAAATTGTTTGCACACCTCTGGGTAGCAGGATTTCTATTTGATAGTCTGTTGTTTAAACCGCATGGGTTTTTAACTCCTTTGATGCTGTTTTGCATATACTTGATGGTATTATTACCCAGGTAGGAGCTGCTATCACATAGTGCCTTGGTGTCTATTTACAGAAAGACATTTACCCATAATCGTCATTAAACCACAGACTGTCCATCCTTTAGAGAAAAGAACCGTCATCCCTAAGGCAGGAGAATCAGAACAAAAGGATGCCTAAGACTAGGCCATTTTTTAAACTTGCTGCTTCAGCTCTGGGGGACAAGCGAAGAAACCCAACACAGTTATGATCCCAAATTCCCACAAAAGACTGAGTTGAGAAAGAGCCCCCAGTTAACAGTATCCGCTACTATTGTAGTAAAGCCCTGGGTAGTCCCTGCCTCAAGGGCTGCCTTTGTAATTTATCCAAGGAGTCTGATGTACAATACTGAAATTGCCCTTCATTAGCAGGGTGGAGCCCTCAGCAATTAATACAAACGCAAAGAGCTTCAATAGGAAAAGTAGGAGACATGCTTAAGCTGACCTTTTGGGGCCCTTCAGGCAAAGGAGGCAAGTGAATCAAGGTCCACCATGTTATTTGGAGAGAGCTCTGATCACTAACATCAGTGAGATGTAGGAAGCCACACAGCTTCCATTTCTGAAATGCCCTTTTCCTGGGCTGAGACATCTGCCTTCAGGAGTGAGTATGGGGCTGTTGGCCCTAAAGAGAGGAATACGTCTCTCTACAACTCTATCTCTCAACTGTATCGCTCTCTACAACTAAGCCCTGAGCCAAGACAGGCTCAAACAGAAACCTGCCTTCAGCATTCCTTTAAAGTCACGTTAGGTGGTTCCAGTTCCACGTGCAAGTTTTTACAATCCAAATTATGAGCAGTCTTGGTTTATTCGTTGCATAGAGTCTGTATATTAAAATAAAGGACAGCAAATTCCATTGCATGTGCCAGATACCTAAAAACCACTGCTACGAGTAACCTGGAGGGCTGTAATGTCTACAGTCTTTTATAGATGTAGTACAACAGCAAAACTGGGACGTCAGTCCCTAGAGAATTCAGCCACTATCTAGTTTCAAAGGCATTTGAAATGTCCTCATACCCACGTTTCTGACATCAAGGAACATACACCCACTGCCGTGTGGTACCAACCTGCTCATTCACCTACTCTAATCCCCAGATGTTAGCCAGATACTGTAAATAAGTACCTTAGTTACAATCTGCCTATTCCGCTGGCGATGGAAACATAGCATTCTAATTTATGCATTTTAAGCTTTTGTTTTGGAGGCGCATTTTCAAATGCGATTCGCCAGCTGGTACAGAGCAAGGGATTGAATCCAGCTTTCCACGCATCACAAGAGTAACATAACCCCTAAACTACTGGCTATTTGGAAACCACTTCTGTTGCAACTTCTCGCGTCGAAGATGCTCTGTTTTAGTTAAGGTTTTTACAGAGCTGTGGTATGCAGCCAGGAAACCCAGGGCGCCATCCCCTGGCTAGTAACACTGCTGAGCACTATGCCACCTCAGTGAGACGTCGCAATAACGACTGCCTTTCCTGGGGAGGTAAAGCTTTTGGACTTGCCTCAGTTGACAGCTGGATTCCGAGTAGTACAGAAAACTAAACAGGTCTGCTCATCCTCAGCTCTGCCATCATCCAAACCACCAGCTCGCCCCTCTTCTTTGTTTAAATGTCATTCTTCATTCGGCTACAAAATTGACATTGAAAATGTAGTTGCATTATGTAAATTGGGCAGGTTTTCTAAAGCATGGGTGGCAACATCTTGTCACTGAAGAACATTTTTGGGATTTTTTCTTTTCGTTGTGGTTAGTGGAGAAGCAAAAGTTTATGCTGAAATTACCACGGTGTAATCTGCTGATGCTATAATCTGAACTGTTGTTAATCTCAATATAGTTCATACATCACTAAATTATCCTTTCTGCTATCTCCACGTGGATGTCTTTCCATCTCTCTTTAATACTTAAAAATTATTGTTTCTACTTGAATCAAACTTCAGTAATTAGTTACAGATTAATAGAAAATTATGGCACAGGAAAGTGAGAGTATGCACAGCTCTAGTTTATTTTCAAAACTGTTATCCAAAAGAAGAAAAACACTACCCAGCATACTAAATTGTATTGTTTGCATATTTTTTCCCTCAAAAATAATTATTTACAGCAGTTCTTGTAACTGGTTGAGATTGTTACACAGTCGAAAAGTAGAAATACCAAAATGGTAGTAAAACTTTATTGGTGGTTGCCCCAACACAACCCTCTCTGTTGCCATTTCACAGTCCTTTAGTATTGGCATTTGTCTATCTTTATATAGCTTTATGCAAAAGGAAATTGCAAGAATTAACTGAAAAATGAGTTCTTGAATAAACTTTATACATTTTGAAAAGTCTGCTTCTCCTTTTGTGTTCAAATGAAATATGGCTTAAATGAATGTTTTCATTTAAAGAAAAAAAGAAGAATGCGAAATGTACATTATTTAAAAATATAAATGAAAAACTTGGCCCCAACCAAAAATTTGTTTTGCAGTATTTAGAAAAGGTTTTACAATTAGGTTTCATTGGATATCTAGAATTCCTTTGTCTTCATTTGTTGTAGGTGAAAGTAAATACAAAACCATGCCAGTGCTACAGAATTAATCATCCAGAAAGCAAACCAAAGAAAATATAAGAGTTTTGATGAAAAACTCATTGACAAACACCTCTGTGTGACAAAAATGTGTGTCTTCTTGAAATGAGAACATCTGCTTTGGCTGTCAAGTTTAATTATTTTTGAACTATTACTTCTGCCTGTGTTCCACACCACCAATCCAGCCATCCTCAAAGCGTTCAGAACCAGCAATAGGGAATCTCAAAGTTGGTACCACCCTCCTTTACTTCAATTGGAGCAATTACAGTAGATTTTATGAAAGCCTCGTTTAAAGCAACCCAAGTACCAAGTGAATGCAATCCTGACACTAATAATTCTTAAACCCTAGTTTTCAAATCACTATAGTAACTTCATTTTGACGATGACTTGAGTACAAATATTGCAAAACTGCATTTCTTTTTTGTTATGGTTTGAGAATCCCATAACAATTTGTTGTCATTTAGACAATCATTCTATCACCCGATGAGCCCTCCCCATCTGGGAAAGGGAATCGGGAAAAACAAGGAAACCCGGGAGCTGAAGTATAAACAGATTTAATAGAATAAGATTAGATAATTAACATTAACAGCACTAAAGAACCGATATTGATCCCAACACCAATACAGAATATGCAAAGATTATACTCAGCCCATTCTATCAGTAGGAAGCTGTGCACTCCCAGCAGTGGACAGCAAATGTCGGACACTGTGAGCGCTACGGCTTCAGGAGGAAGGGAAGGGCTCAGGGGTCCGGCACCAGGGCACGAAGTTCTCAGGATGGCAGCCATCAAGGGAGAGACAGAGAACTTCGCATCAAACTTTCTAGTTTACAGTGAATGTGACATTGATGGTATGAAATAATCCTGTTGGCCAGCTTGGGTCAAGTGCTCAGGTCTCTCTCCTCCTCATCCCTGTACCTGGCTAGCTCGAAAACACTGAGACCTTGAGACCCACACACCATAGCTGGCTGTAAAGTAAATATTTTCACAAATTCAGACACTGGAGTCTTCTAAAAGTGGAGTTTTCCCAAATATTAGAAGATAAATTAGTCCTGTGTCACTCAAACCAGGACATTTATACAACAAACCATTTTTTTTCCTTTTGATAATTGGCTAAACAAAAATCTATTTCCTTAAAAAAAATTTAAAAAAGGTCTTTTTCTTGTCACTAACTGCTGAGGCAAGTGACCAGTGCTTTTTAGAACAGTGCTAATGCCATTGTTTTAGAGGAAAACTTTTAAAGCTTCCATAAGAAAATAAATAGTAAGAAGCCTGCCAAGGCTTTTTACAGCTGCAGTTCCTTAGATTTAAGCTACTAAATGTAGAGTTCAATCAGTGTCCTGTACCACTGATCTTTGCTAAACCTCACACCCAGGAGACACGACTACTGAAGCTGCTTTTCTGAGACACATTACTGGTACCTGCGGAAGGTAACTAGGATATACACTTGGCTGAAAAGACCTTTTCTCTCATGTGAAAAGGTGTAACGTGCAGAATTACTTGTACAACATATTTTTGTGCAACCTACATGTGAACGTTTACTTCTACAGACCCTTACTAAGGAATCATCACATACTAACTGTTCTGAGCTTCCATGTCCAACTTAGGAACCAATATGTTATTCTGCATTTCCCAAGGATCTCAGCTGAGCCAAAAGGAAGCGTGACTTGAGCTTTGGTTTTTAACTTATAAACAGGAATTAAATGACACTTATGAAATCAGTTTCTATCACAACATGGTTTCCTGGTCTCGTAAGGCCTCTTTATTCAGGCTACCTGTTACCGTGAGTTACGCAAGTAAAAAAAATAAAATACATCACTCTTGCCCATCTCTCTTCATCCATATGGAAATTTTATTGCACCTGACTGATGGTATCAACCCAAGAATAATAGAATAAGTGAAATTTTCTGTGTCATTCACATTTTCTTGCTCACCTTGGTTCAATATTTAAAATTACTTCAGACCATTAGCTTCCTAAGACCTGGGACCATTTTCTTTCTCGCAGTGTCAGCACTCTACAAAATAAACATGTAACAAAATAGCTTAGTAGTTCTGCACAGCTGTTTTAATCATATTGTTAAGGCAACACATGCTGCTTACAAAACACAGTTACATGCTTCAACTATTTCCTTCCTCAAGATGTCACCTAAAACCAGGAGCGTTCATCTTGCTCTTTTGTTACTCATTTTCATGCTACTGTGTCACCTTACATTTTAGCTCCATTTAAACTGAAAAACACAATGAGAACTGTTTCCTTTTGTTAGTATTTTGCTTACCCTGAATACTATTCATCTGACAACGCACAAAGTAAGTAAGAGCCACAAAGGAATCTGTTTAAAAAACACAGGGAATTAACTAAACTGATTTATTTCATGGCACACCAGGATTTGTGTTTTGCTTACATGCTATTTATTGCAAAATTCAGCAAAATGTACAATTTCTTTGAGAAAACTGCAAACATTTGTCATTGCAAGAAAAAAAAGCATTTTTCCTTTTTAATAGTATTTTAATATTGGTGCAATTGTTTAGAATTAATTGAAAAGAGGTTGTGCATTTACCTATATAAAAGAAAGCTTGAAATAACAGGTGAATTTAGTAAAACCAAAACACATCAGACTGAAATATATGTTTGCATTTTTCTTTATTAAAATTATGGCACTTAATATTTAATAACAGAAGTAATAATAGGGCTTCACAATCAGAAGCAGTATCATTTTCCAAACATCACATTTCTTCCCACTACAATTTGCAAGATTTTTCAGAGAAGAACAAGCCCTTTATAATTTGCACAAAACTGGAGAAGCCTTCACCATGATTTTTTTATTTTTGGATTACAACATCAGCCCTGCACGCTCACTGCTATTTATTTTCCTTTGTATTCTCTAAGTTAAATTACAGTTTCACTGTGCTGTCAAGTAAACAATTGTAATAGCATGTCACTGGAAAATATTTAACGTTTATGTTAAATGTGGCTGATCCAGCAAAGAAAAATCTTTCAATTTAGCATTAGCCTTCCACATTTTTTTATTTTTTGAATTTTTTTTACAAATAGCTAATGTTGAACATATTGCATGACATTACCAAAAGTATTACAAACTATAAAAGAAAGAGTGTGAACTAAAAATCAGACTTCTCTAGGGCTGTAGTGAACAACAAAATAAACAGCATTACATTGCAGCACCTTTAAACATGTAACAAAAACCAGTGTTCAGTGTACACCAAAAATGGGTTACTGAATTGTACTATTATCAATGTTTGTTTGTGGAAAAATATATATATATAGATATATGTACACACACAAAGGCACACACACAGGAAAAAAAAAGAAACTCAAGCATTTAGACATTTGAAAAACTGAGTTTTGGTGTTCAAAAAAAACACCATATAATAATGTTCACCAATTTTGTATCATCCACATGCATTTTTCATTAAACAAAAGATGACAGACTCTAGGAAAAAAAAGTAAATTAAATAATTATTTTATAATAAAGTAAATGCAATCAATGCATGACATGAAGTTGCATGTTAAGTCAAGTATCATTATTCAACATTAAAATAATTGTACCAGTTCACAGGTACTAAACCATCCTTTAAATGTTCACAATGTGATGCTGCAGCAAATTTATAATCAGATCCAGCTGATAAGAGTATTACTATGAGTGACACGAATGTCCACAGAACACAAAAGACTACAGAAGTGCCTTGGAGCAATACCTCCAAAGTTATTTTAATTTCCATCCCACTTCCCATTTCATAGTATGTCCAGTCTTAAGATTAGTACATTGGAAACTGACATTACCAGTTTGGAAACATTACATTAAATGAAATAAAATCTAGTAAGGAGTTATAATTACAGGCTTCATCTAACAGAAAGCTAAGCTTTGGTTATATAAAGTGCAGTTCAATAATATGCCAATTAATTACAATATTGTACATACAGCTAATTTTTGCAGCTCAGTTTCCTTGCAAATTTTAAAAAATATTCATGTTTTACAGTTTGCTTATACAGCAGGCTCAGTTAAAAAAAAAATCCCGTTTAAATAAATTTCAATTCTAAGCACTTCAGTACCTTCCACCTTTGTGCACTACGCTTCTAAACTGCTTGGCAACGTGTAACCTCTTGGATGTCCAGCAATCTGCACAATCACATTTGTATCCCGGCACATGAAATAGCTAAGCGCTTGACCAAACGGTTCCCTAACCTCTTCCAATCACTTAGACTTTTTGTTGTATAAAGTTCTCAAGTTTTATTATGATACAAGCAGTACATTCCATCACTCTCATCGCAACTTCTGAAGTAAACCTGTCATTGGGAATCTGTGGAAAGGGGAGTAAGTCAGGATACCTAGTTTTTAGGCTATCTACTCCATAAGCTTCCAACGTCTGAACATCGTTTGTAAGCCCTTCAAGTTGCTGACTATATTCCTCTATTTTTTGTGCAAGGGCTGCTGGTTTTACATCCTTGTCTGACTTGCCCTTCACAGCGTAGTCAGCGGCAATCAAGGCTAGTTTAGTAGAAAGGTAGCATTTAAAGCACACCCATTCATTGGCATTTTTATGAAGGTCATTTCTTGCAGCTGAAAAGTTAGCTCGGGCCTGCCTAAGCCATCGACGTGCCTCTACAGGATTGCCAACAGACCTGAACGTAGGTGGGACAAAAAAGCGTTGCGAGTAAGATGGCCCCATGGAAGACGGACACTTTTCTTTATACTGTTGCCTTTCAGATTTGTGGCTTGTTGCTTCTTGATTCCATGAAGTATAAAATCTCTGAAATGAAAATTTATCTGACTGAAATCGAGAAGCAGAGGATGAAAATGGTCTTCTTGAGGCTCTGTCCATATTTTGATCCATAAAGGCCTGTTTTTCTAGCCTGTTAATCTCATTCTGTAAATGTTTGAAAACTTCATTAGCTATATCAAGATTCTCTGCATTTTTATCTGGATGCCACTTAAGATACAGCCTCCTAATAATCTTTTTTCTTTCAGATTCTGGAAGCTTCCAAGCCTGTTCTATCACAGATGTCACTTCTCTTAATATTTCTGGCAACGAGTTTGACTTTATCTTTTTTGGAGAGTGATGTTTTGAGGATATTGTTTTGTGGCTCTCTCTACCAGTGAAGAGAGGTGGAATTGTCCTCGGTCCATGTGCAGGAAATTCTGTAGGACTGGTTGGGGTAGAAGGTGTGCTATCCCTGCTTTGAGAACTTTCCTCCGGTCTTGAAAATTTGTACAAGTCAAGAGAGCTCACTATTTTATATTCACTATATCCAATATCGATCTGGTAAATCTTCCCAAGAAAACTGGGACTTTCATCATCTTCTCTTTCTACTTCTTGTACAATGATTGCATAGGTATAAGTAGGTTGATATGATCCATATATATCACCACCTTCAGCATCAACAAGGTAACCAACATATTCACCAGGGTAAAATACATTCATTGGATCCATAAGAAGTGTATAGTGAATTTCAGCCGGTATAGGAGTGCCGGGTGTTGGTAGTTCAAGTTTTGATGGCTCAGAAGAGTCGTACTTCACTCCTAAACTGTCAAGCTTCTCGCTGATCCGGTAAATATCATTACAACCCAGCATGGCAATTAAATACGAGGTATCAGAAATCAGGTTGTCAGTTGCAGATTTTAAGGTCATTGCTAATGCTAACAGGAAATTTATGTCTTTGCTGTCAGAATGCTGTATATAAAGCAATATTACTGCATTTCCATATCTCTTCAGGAAAGCAAATGTTTCACTTTTGCTGTGGGGAATAGGAGCAAACCCTTTAACTCTTAATGTCGTTTGCAACTTCTCAAAACAGGAAACTTTCAAACCTTCTCGCAAAGCTTTGCAAAGTCTTACTGCTTTTTCTTCATTGGCTAAAAACGCATTGTCATTTTCATGCTTCATAATCCTAATGAGTCCTGTGATGAACTGTTCAGAAGACAACAATAACTGTAACCTTCCCTGCAAAGAACACAATGCTCCAAACTGACAAATTTTGGGAGACTCTTCATCCAACTGTTCTTCAAGAATACTGCTAAGTAAGCGAGGCCTCAATTTCTGAGGGAATAACATTATCAATTTAGTGTGAAAACCATGGTCTTTGCCTAAGTAACACTGGCTAAGATCAACAAGCATTTGCACACCAATGTTCCCTTGGATTCTGCTTTTGTAGTGAGGTGCATCATCAAAAACTAAGATACTAGACTTTACCAACCTACCATCTTGACTCGGAAGGTAAAGGGGAAAATCCCTCATATTCTCAAGGTCATTCCTAACCTTGACAGAATCATTCTGAAGACTTTTGAAGAGGCCAGAAACTACTCTTTTAACTGTGCGCATTTCATTAGGATCCAACTGCTTTCCTTCCGAGCTCTTGAATATGCGACCTAGAACTTCAACATACTGCTTTGTTGAAATAATATCTTCAGTACCCAAATGTTTAAATAACTGATGGAAAGTACCAAGTTCTAAAGGGAGTTTGTAAAGATAAGGTTTAAAATCAGATTCATACTCAAGGTTTATTACTACCTCTTCAGGCTTAAGGAGCTTCCAACCTTCTTCCACCATTACAAAAGAAACTCCTCGAAGCTGAAAGCGGAATTCCCTTTTCTCTGTACTAAGAAATTCATAAATGCTTCTTAGGACCTTGGCCCTAGTTTTCACCATGTCCTCATCCAAAGTTGTTATATTGCATATGTTCCTGCAGTTATTGATAACTTTGTCCAGGGGAGGGTCCAAATTAACATTCAGCATAGTTAAAACTTGCTCAAGTTGTTCTTGCGCACCAAGACTACTTCCCTCTTGCTCTTTGATGCTTAAAGGTGTTGCTTTCTCAGGAAGAATGGGACATGAAGTCCACAGCAACTGCAATACATCAGTCTGTTTGAATTTAGGATTCACCTGTGCCCCATTGAATCGTATAAGAGGAAGCGTCCCATTAACTTCTTGATACTGAGGATGAAATCTAACAAATTCTGCTGGAGCTCGTTCAGGGCACAGAAAAGGAATTAATGACAATTCTTTCAGAAAATTTCCTGACAAAAGGTCAGTTCTTTCTTGAAATATGTGATGAAGGAGGACATCGACAGTATTCTGGAGTGTTTCTTTAGACCAGTTTTCTGTATTCGCTCGCATGCTGATCTCCTTAGCAAACTGTAGTAACTGTTGCTGTGAAATGATGAATTTCAATCCGATGTGTCGTAGAAAAGTTACCCACGATGGAAGGAATGCAGCTTGGTTTTTCGGTTTTGTAAGTTGCTCTAGTTTCTTAAAAAAATCTTGAGGTATAAAGAATTTTTCAGGAAGCATAACTTCAAAGACTTTTACAGTCCGGTCATAGAAATATTTTGCAGGTTTTAATCTATTACTTGCATCGTGAATGATCAAAATGCTTTCAAGCTTTTCAAACAGCTGTTCTTTCATTTCTGAAGTTTCTTCAATGCTAGTTAGCCTATTCTTCAGGTAGATCAGGTGTTCTAATTTTGCATCATAAGACAGACTTTCAATTTTTGGCAAAAGATGTTTCAAGTACACTTCAAGATCATCCACAGAGACACAGCCAAGCACAGTATACAAATCTGTCAAATGAACCTTCTCTTCAAGAAAAGCTGATGAAGTTGACTGTGTCCATCTGTCTACTTCTACTGATGGGATGCTTTTTGTGAGGACGTAACACGTCCCGTATTTTGAAATGCTGATGTATCGGCCACTAATCGATTTATAACATGGAAGAGACTTTAAAATTTTAATGTCATCCTGAGATGTCAAATGACATAAATTGCAATTGAAGTACATTAAGAGAGCCTCAAAGTCACTTTCTGCTAACTTTTCAGTCCTAAAAGTCGATGTCTGTACCATATATTGTATGGCTTTCAGAATGCTTGAAGGATTATCTATATTTGCTGTACATCCTGACAACAAAGGCACTAAAGCACTGTCTTTGGAGCAAATTTTGTTCAACGCCAGCTGAATACAGCCTGTTTTCATTAAAGCATGAAAGACTTTATCACTCTGAGCATTTGGAAAAACAGCTATATGCATAATGCTGAGGGGGAGCAAAACATCACACTCTGGCACAACAAGATGATTAGCTGAGACAGTAAACCTTACACCAGGGAGCAAAGTCCAGTCCTTCAAAGTTTCAACAACATCGTCGAATTTTGCTTGCATATCTTCTTGCTCTTCCTTAATATTTATGGACTCACTAATAAAATGCCAGGCATTTTTAAGCCAAGATTCACTTGCGAAGTTTTCCTTCCATTTCATACAATTTCTAGTTTTATATTCTCTAGGTAACACAGATGACAACAATTCAGCAAAACTTCTGATATCAAAGACTTTTGCTACTTCGCTGCTAAGTAAAATATTGTTGTATCTCAAATACAATGTGTTCATAAAGAGATCCTTGCGAGATGGAATCAGTTCATGGTATGTTGTTAAGAACTTCGGTCGCTTTGAATCAAAGATTTGCAAAACATTGTCAAGAGTAATAAGGAGTGGCAACCCCTCAATTTGGATTTCATTTTCTTCTGCATCTTTAAAACAGTAGTCAACCAGAAGTTTCAGACTGTGGAAGAGTTTCAAATTTGTCTGCTGAAGACGACAGGGTAACTTTCCAATGTGGCAATTAGAGTCCGGAAAAGAAAATGTCATCAAAAATAATCGGACATCAGCAGGTGTCACATAGGTGACAGGAATATCTGCATCTACCAAACAGTGGTAAAGATTTGCAGTTTCATCACAGTTATATACCAAATTAAATCCAATTTCTAAAAGTAAATGCTTGAGTCTGTAAACATTTTCAGCAACTGTCTTCCGCGTTGTGATGTTGTATTCTGTATTTTTGAGATGTTGCAATTCATCTTGTAGTAAATTGTCAAAGAATGGCCTGCCTTTGTTCGCAGTAGACATATTAACCCATGTGATGATAACAGCAGAATGCAAATCAGAACCATCAATATTTGGAGCTCGCATAACAGGTAAAAGACGCTTCAAATCTTCATAAATGCAACTGTAAACTGCTTTCACTAAACAATACCAATCCGGCTGAATATCAAGTCTATTAACTGGAAAAAAGGATAAAAATTTTTTTAAAGTGTCTTTCACAACATGAATAGGTGTGTTTTGCAGCACCGATACCGTAGGATCAGTGCCTGGAAAATACCGTTTCTTCAGCTGAATCAGCAATTCAACATAGGCTGGTGCTATCAGCGCTGTCATTAGGCTACTATTCCAGTCACTTCTTACGCCAACACCGTTATCATCACGCCATAGGTTTCTTCTTGCCGAATCCAGAGCAAAATGTCCATTCACATGAAAAGGTAATCCAGTTTCTAACGATAATGGTAAGAAACAAAATGCTCGGTGGGGTTTTTTGTAATTATGAGTAATGCAAGCTGCTACCCCACCACGCGGGAAGAGAGTAATGTCCTCATTCTTGTGGGCTGAAACCACACTTTTGGATACCTTCTCCATGGCAGAAAAGCCTGACCTGTTACAAATTAACCAAGTTGTAAGATTTCCTTCAGAGTCTTCAGTATCCATTGTGTAAGTAATCTGTTGCACAGGTATTTCACTTAGCTGCTTTTTTTTAGTTACACTGTCAATTACAGAGGCATGAAATTGCTTTCGTTTCAGTCTGTCTCCATCAGTGATTTTACCTTGTACAGAATACAACACATTCAGTGCTCCTGTTGTTTTTTCTATCTCACAAATAGAAATTTTTTCCATATGGTTCAAAAACATTAAGAGTTCTGCTCCATCTGAACGCAACTTATCTAAAAGATTCTGGACCATTCTATCTGAGCACGGAACTGAGGAAATTTCTGATACTTTTGCCATTTCTCCATTTCGAAGAGGAAACCTAAACATTGTACAATTATCCAGTTTAAAGTGATTTCCTAAGTAGAGGTCCAGTACATCTGAGAACTGTGTTCTGAAATCTGCATCTAAATCTCTAAACATGCGGCCAGGACTTGTTGATGTTGAACCTGGTGCATATCTAGCATGAGGATCAAAAATACAAAGTATATCATTGCCAGATATGAAAGAAGGGCAATCAGTAATGTGATAAACAGAATTGAAACCTATACCATATTGTCCAGTTTTACAGGGATTCCCTACTTTTGTACCTTTTCCAAGATTCTGAATTCCTCGAATATCATCTTCTGTAAAAGGCTGATTGTTGTAAACACACAGCGCTGGTCCTTGAAGCGGTGCCCATTTCTCATCAAATATTCTATCAGCTGGATGCTGCCTAGGATCAAACACAAAACAGATCTCTGTAGCTTTTGCATCATCTGCATTCTGAAGGAGCTCTTTCAGCATTTCTTTTTCTGAAGGGTAAGCATTAAGAATGCTTTTAATTCTACTTGTCAATTTTTCTTTCTGGCCAAATTCCGTTCCAAGGGTAGTAAAACAGATATTGGATGCGTATCTTTCTAAAGCTTTATGGCGTTTTGGTATTGCTCCAAGCTTTACTGCAACTTCTCTTGGAATATCACCATGACAATATTTAACAGTTGTGTCTTTAACTTTAATCCACGGACAGTCATTGTAACACAAAGATTTTGCAGGAAGAAGTGCAAGACGAGTATCGGGTAATAAAATCTCACCATACTTTTTCTCACAAAATTCCTGCTTCTTCTCTCTAATGAGGCCCCATATTCCTTCACTAATTATTCTCCTGCAAAGCTGAAAGTTGTCTTCTGTTAGTTGTTTGGTCCCTCTTTCCTGATTTATTAATTCCAGAACTACAGCAAAATCTTCAACTGTAAAAGCCTGTCTTACACCCACACTTTCAAATAGCTCACGGAAACTATTTTTATATTTATTAGGCAACTGATAGAGGTAAGGTGCTGCTTCAAAATTCAAATGAAAAGACACTTTTGTTGGCTCAACATACACATTCTCAACCAGAATAAAACTACAGTTTGTCAGTTGTTCAATTATCATAGCTTTTGTTGATTCATTCTGTAACATTGCTTCATGTAGATATTTGTAACAAGCATTAGTGATATTTTCTTGATATAATGTGATTCCATCAAATGACTTTGCAACTTCTTCTAGCTGATTTATGACCAAATTAACAGCTGGTTTCTTCAATAAACCCAAAAACTCTTTAACAGCTAATGACAAAGCACCACAACCTTTAAAGGAGTGGGAATTTTCATTAAGAATTGGTTGTATTAGGCAAACTACATCTTGATGATCAGCAGTGAAAAGATCGGTTGCTGAAAACATTGCTTCAGGCTGAAAATCGTTGCCTTTCCAGTGAAGTGAGAAGCCTGCTGGTTTGCTAAGGAAAGGAAGGAAAGGGATGGTTTGACACTTTGCAGCAAATTCTTTAGCTCTAGGGTCCCTAGATTTTAGTTTTTCATCAATAAGACTCACTATAATACTGCTTCTAAGACAAGCTGCAGCATGATCAACCTTGTTAATTTCAGCTACTGACTCTGCACGTTCTATCAGATCTTCCCATAAAATATCATCTTTAGCCATTCCCAACTGAACAAGTTTAACCAAAATAACTGGATTAAGATAATCCTGAGTGGTGCCATAAGGAAATCTTCCATCTTCAGCATCATATAACTTTGCAACTCTTCCTTCAGGATGAATCAGTCTTGATGGTGTAACTAATGGATGTCCATCCAATGAACAGGGAATACATGGAGTAACACGAAGAATTCCTGAGAACTCCTCAACTTTTTCATTGAGAACATAACGCATCAAAGGATCACGCAGCTCTGCATCAATCTCCTGAACATTAGGGAAAAATACCTCAGAAAAGAACTGTTTCTCAGAAAAAGTGTTCTCCAATAATATGTATTTGCATCCTGCTTCTTCAAATCCTGTTTTTACCCAGGATGGGAGATCTACAGCACACAGATTTTTGGAACCAGTGTTTTTAAGGTACTTCAGAAAGATCTTAAAGGCTGATGGTCCAACATCCGGTCGTTTCAGTATCGAGTCATCTAAAAACCTCACATTCTTCATGGAAACCCAAGAGAAACCATCAGAAAACACTTTGATCCCTTCTTTGCTTTTCATGTGAGCTATGTCTTCATAAAACCCTTGACAAATAACAGAAAAATCATCATGAACTGAATCAGGATCTGGCCACACTGCACAGTAACTGTAGTCAACTAGCTCGCCATTGATTGCCATGTCACGTAGAACACAAAGTGCTTCTATGTAGGCTTTCACAATAACATGCCTCATGAATACTGTATTCCATCTTCCTTTTGTGTCTGTTTTCCAGATCTCCTTCCGATTTGAAGTAACTGCAAAGCAGCCATTTATATGAAGAGGTAAGCCTGTTTTTATTCGTAGAGGTAAATAGCAGAATACTTCACCTATGTTGTTGCAATTAGGTTTCACAATCCACTTTTGATCCTGGGTTTCAGACAGCAACACTCCTACTCCACCACAGGGAACAAGACCTAGTCTTCGTCCACTTTCATGTAATGAAAATTTTAAAGCATCTCCAGTGTCCATGCAAGAACATAAAAGCCACGTTGTTGAATCTACTGTTTTCTGTGGCAATTCATCACCTGATCTTTTTATCTGTCCTGATTTAGCCATTTCAAAGAGAGAAGCTGGATCATCTTCTGTACCTCTGAAAAGTGGAGACTGTAAATCAGCGATCCGCCTAAATACATGGTGAAATTCTTCTACTACTATCTGTAAGATACACGAGGACTTTGGTGTTTCAGTGGGAAGCTTTTTATTACTGCTGCTGCAGACCTTCATGAGTTTAGCAGCTTCCTTTAAAACACTTACATTCGGTGCAGTCAAGGCTTTGGAAGAACACAGATTTTTTTTGATAGTGACAACATCTTGTGCCACCCCAGGATCATCTGCTTCAATTTTCAAGTATTTCAAAACCATTGAATTTACACTCTGAGCAAATATTATCAGTCTATGACCACAAATGCTAAATTCATCCACAAGAGTGTAAATGTCTGCTGTGTTGTAACACGCACTGCTGACTTCACTCACTTTAGCTTCCTGCTGAGTTCTAAAGGACAGCCTGAAAAGAGTTCCTTTGTAGCTGTAAGGAGATTCTACAGTCAGTGGCAGCTGGCAACCAAAAACTCCTATAAATGGCTTAAACTGATTGGGAAATTTTCGCAGCCTCTTCTGTTGTTTACTCCAGTTGATTTTGATCCCAGGGTTAGATTTATCTCTGATGTGCTTACTGATATGGTTAACATTTGGATCAAACATAATCATGAACTCCCGACTCAAAATAATAGGAACATCGGTGATATGATAGACTGAATTGAATCCCAGTCCAAATTTTCCTACTTTGTCAACTTCACTCCTTTTTAAAGACTCTCCTAATCGAGTTATATTTAGGAAATCAGAGTCAGAAAATTCAGAATTATTGAATGACCACAAAGCTGGACCATGACATGCTGCCATTCCTGGATCCAGAAGATTCTCTCTTATATCCATATTTCTTCTCATGTCAATCAGGAAATTACATTCCGTTGCATTAGCATCATCAGCATTTTGAAGCAGCTCTTTAAAGATATCTGAAATGGAAGGGTATTCTTCCAAAATGTTTTTAATTCTTACAGTCAGAGGCTCTCTTTGCCCAGACTGCTCAAATCCCATATTTTCTGGATTAATCAATCTCGTGCTAAGACATGGGACATTTAACCACTCAGCGGTTTTCATTGGTATGTCTTCATGCACCAAAATTATTGGTTCAACAGAATCTTCAAGCAAATCGTTTAAGTCATCAACTTTGATATCACAGTAACAGCACTCATGAATTGGCCTCATTGCAAGTTTATAAGGAAGTTTGCCACTGTATAGTGGCATGGGTGTATGCAGACTTGCAGGAATCTGATTGCTGTACAGCCATCTTATGATGCTCAACATAATGTGAAGATTTTGTTTACTCTCTTGTTCTGAGAGAGACTGCTCACTCTTTAGATATATTTTCTGAATCACCATAGAAACATGGTCTGGTGTTAACTGCTCAATTGAACCACAACATTTAAACAACTGGTGAAACTTCGCCATCGTTTTTGGCACATAGTGTAGATACGGTTGGAGATCAAGATCAGGTACTGACTTTATTACTGCTTGTGTGAGGGAACAAAATGTTTTACCTGTCCAAACCCAGGGAAATTTCAGGGCTTTAAAAGCTTCTTTGCCTTCTTCTAGATGATCATGCATAAATCCATAAATCTCAAGCAAGATATGCTGAAATTGATAATAGTCCTCATCACTGAAGGTTTTAGAACTGTGCCAATCGACCACCACCTTGAAATGTTTCAAGACTGCTTTTATGCTGGGCTTGGTGAGGATCCCAAGTGCCTTTTCTGTATCCAAGAGCACATTTTCCACAAGAGGAACTGAGGAACCAACTAAAATTGCATGAGATATATCACACATTTCTGGCGGTGAACACAGATTGCAATGATCTCCTTTCCAAACCAAGGACCCTGGATAATTTGGAGGTCTTTCCTTACATGCAGGGATCCATTTTATTTTTTTCAGTGCAGCTTTTGTTTCAGATGAGTGAAGCAGTGTATGGTTTTTGTTCAAAACCATCAAGAGAGTTCTAGCTTTTCTTAACAGTAAGTCATGATTGGTGTTGGAGTCAGCATGCAAACTTTCAATTTTATTTGCCACTCTCATAATATCACTTTCCTCAAGACTGGCCTCATTTTTTAAGCCTATTTGTCTCAGAGAATGAAGAATATCTGAAGATGTAAAAATAACAGGGGGGAAGCAAATTTCCTCCTCAGCATAAAACAAATTTTGCAGAAGTTCTACCTCAGGATCAAAGAGTTCATCTGCTGACATTATCTTTTCCTGTGAAATCTTAATAAACTTTAGTGATGTCAGCCAATCTATCACATCTGTATTCTCATTTTTCAGAAAAGTCAGATTTTCAAGAACCCATTGCATTATCTGCGTTATTTCATCATATGAATAAAAATCACTTTTTATGTCTTGTATAACAAACTTCAAGCAATCTGTGCTCTTTAGCTGTTCTATTTTCAGCAGGTTAGCTAAGCGAATAGTAGCTTCATCACTGCTGTCAATTATTGGAACAGAAAATCTTAGACCAGGAGGAATTTTGGCAGTGTGGTGTAATACCTTACTACCTTTTAGCCCAGTATAAACAGGGATACTTTCATCAGATGATTTTTCAATTTTTTTAAATATTAGCAATTCCTGAATAATTCTTCTCTCTTTTTCACTTGCATCAGTTAAACTAGCTAAGAATGCCCTAAGAGCATCTTTATGTGTTGATGGGAATGATGCAACCTGACTGCATAGTTTCTGTAAGGACATTTTTTCCATTATTTGTAAAACAGCACTTGGTAATGGTGGATGCACATATTTTTTTATAAGTGGATGTTGGATAGAAATATCTAGCTTCTCAAGTACAACTCCACCAACTTTCTGAATAATATCAGCCAGATATTCCGGCAGCTGAGTCTCAGATTCATCTTCCAGAATGATAGGTGATGGATTTCTAAATCTAACCAGTTCCACTGATGTTTGGTTTTCTTCCAGCAGTGTCTTGGGGATAAGCGGCATGTCATCAAACACACTCAAGTCATCAGAAAAATGTATATATAGGTTCTTCCAGACCATCTTAAGCCAGGAAACTGATGGGTGATTTTTGTCTTCCAAACCTGGATACCACTGTACGACCATGTCTCTGCCAGGCCACGTGCTATTCATAACTTCTTTAATGAGCCGGGCAAATCTTTCTGGGTTCAGAAGCTGCAGCTGAGTGCACGGCCTTCCTGAAATTATAGCAAAAGGGCAAAGCCATGAAAATCAGAGAGCAGAGTTACATAACAACGTGCCTTTGGTTGGGGGGAGGCAAGAAAAACTGGGGCGGGACGGGGAATCTAACTTGTGCCCTACCTTTTCTTTTCATGGAAAAAACCTGTTTGTTAAATAGAACTGCAGACAGCAGCTCCCCTTGGGTTTAGGAGTTAATTAAAAGCAAATACATTCCATATTAGTATAAAATAAAAACAAATTGAAAATGATCAATATGTTATCACATTTGTTAGTTTGACACGAGAGTTCTCAGGCATACATAGCAACTATGGATTTACAATCAAAGTAGAAGCTTCAAACATTTTTTTTTTTTGTTTGTTTGAGTATTTACACTACCTATTTGCCCAGCAGTAAATAAGAAACTAATCCATTACTTGTTTGTTTATAATTGCAGATTCAAATAGATTTGAAAGATAATTTATTAGATATAGCAAAGAGCAGCTCAGGTGCAGATGATCTTACACTAAAACTGACAAGCAACAAAACTCAGTTGTGCGAAGACTGCTGAAACTAAGTTTAGATATATATGCTTTTATTCTTATTATCAAAGTTGTGTCTTAATTATCATTATGACAGATTATACTTGAAAACAACAAAATGTCTAGGGGCAAGAAAATAGTACAGAATATAACAATACCACTACCTCCCAACGATGTCAAAAACAATGACAAAAATGGAAGCAAGACACCTCTTTGAATTTCAAATCTTTCTTTCATCTAGATAGCACTGCCATTTCCTTAAAAGGAAGAGAACAATTAAAGATATTATCTACAGTCCCTGCTCTCCTGGAAATCTGTAGCAAGACATCCTTCAGACAAAAATTTTTTTCATTTCACTTCATGCCTACAGAGCTACGCATTCTGTTCGTTCTATTGAACAGAAAACAGGTAAACACAGCAGCCTTGTGAAAGTGAGAAATACTTGCAGCAATTTGGCAAGTTTTCTTTACAAGAAAGCTGGGGTAATAAGAATAGCTAATCACCAAATTCACACAAATATCAAGCTTCAATCCAAACCAGTACCTCTTCAGTTAACAACCATACCTGAAAATCCCCAGAGAAGCTGTTGGGCTAGAATATAATCAAATCCATTTTTAGAAAACATCTCGGAAATTACACATTAACATACTAAATATAGAAACAGTTATTAACTAGCAAAATACAGTACACATTTTAGGAGAGAAAAAAAATAAGATCTGGTTGTCTTTGTACAACACAATAAAAAAAAATTGCATCCCATCTTCCCAAAGAATCAATACTAGAAAGTTTCAATTTCTGCAACTCTATCAGGAATCTCTCTGATATAATTTCTACAGCTATATAAGTAAAATTCTTGACAGGTGAAGTTTCAAAACCTGCCAAAAACCCCCCTAATACTTATTATTTATAATAACTTACAACTTTGATGGTACTGCAGTTGTACTTTACAATTATGCAAAATCATAAAACAAAGAATAATTTAGGAGGAGCTAGAATGAAAAGTAGGCCACTACAATCTTGCAAAGGATTATCTAAAAGTCCTTAGGCATTTCTAGAATATTCAGAAGAATTATACTTGTCATGTTCATTTACAAATATATGTTCTTCTAACCAATAAGAGGCATACTACCAACCAAGAACAAGTTCCTACACAAATGTCATTCAAAGAAACTGCCAGAGGAATAAGAGAGGCAGAAGCAAGACCTTACATGTGACCAAAAATCTTCCCAGGAACTAAAAAGACTAGAGAGACTTTGTTGCAACTCTGAAACCAAGCCTGGAAATGAAGGAATGTCCTAGAGTAACTCAGTAAGGGATTGTTCTATGAATATATAGGTTTTTTTTCATTTTAGTCACCTCTGCTTTTTCTGTTTCAGATGCATTTAAGCATATAGTCTGTCAAACCTATATTTTGTTTTGCTCATTTTTTTTTAATTTAAGCATGGTTTTAGACTGCTTTGTGACATGCATTTGGGGGAAACTGTCTAGGACAATACATCTTAAAAGTCAATTTAAGGTATCATCACGAGGAACTGGCATTTTTCAAAGCTAACATTCCTGTCTTCCATACAAAATTTCATCCATCTAATCTCACTGTAGCTGTATATCCCTATATATTTCTGTTCTTTTAAAGTCCCAGCAATTACTACTCAACAGTAGTTCTTTATGGTTCTATCCAAGATTAAGAATATTCACTGTTTAGATACACAATTTCAAGTACTTTCACACTACTTTCAACAGTTTATAGTCTGTATTAAAACAAAAGAAAATAAATTAAAAACAGTACTGGGGAAAATTAACAGTAAAAAAAATTAAACAAGCATATCCTACCACAATAGACAACACCCATCATATAATATGCCCATACAGCTTTGACAATTCTGCTTTTTAGAACAAAGGTTTTCTTTACAGTCATTTCAGACTCGCTGTTCTTCTTATTCAATGAAAGTCCCAGCACTGATTTCATATATTCTATATAATTTATATTATTTTAAATATTCACAGTTTACTCTGTGCAACAAGTCACTCCCAGTTCTTTCATTTTTTCATAGATGTTTTGCCATACTTTAAAAATTTATCATCTTAGCTTTTCTGGTTTTGATAATGAAATAATGATCAAACCATGGAGAAATGAGTAGGCTTCCAACTGAACAGGAAGAATAATAAACAGAGAACACATAAAGAACTTCAGGGGAAAAAAGGTAAGAACACAGACTGAAGAAATAGAGACTGTGACTCAATGACTGGAGACCATGATAAAAGACAACAAGAAAAGCAAATCAACACAATGGTTTATAGTATTCTATGTCTGGTTCTAATCTTTTCAGTCTACAAACACATTCTGATAAATTCAGCAATTTAAAAAGAGAAGAGAGACAAGGATCTTTTTCTGAAAAGTACATTTTCTAGACATTGAAGAATAAAATAGCTCACCACATACTCATAATATTTAAAAATAAGCTGGAGTGACTTCTTTGCAAATTGTGTTTACGTGAGAAGACTTCTGAGACTCAGACTTCAAATTTACCAATCAAACACATAATTAAATGTAAGGGTGGAAAGGTAAATACAGACAATCTCTGAGCAGAAGAGGCAAAAAAAAATTCATTATGAAGGCAGTTAAACACAGAAGCATCTTATCAACAGATGCAGCAAACTTCTTCACCAAGTCTTTTGATCAAGATTGGAAGTATTTCAGCAGGTCCACATTGACACAACCATAAACTATGAATTAAGACTTGGGGAACACTTGATGAAGTTATATGGTCTGCAGTATGCTTGAGGCTAGATGCTTAAAATAGTTTCATCTGGTTTTAAAAAAAACGCACTGATGTGATCACTTGTGATTGTGAGATAAGAGATGATCCACAATACCAAAACCACAGCATAGCTATTGCATATGCAGATACTACAAACACAAAATAGAATTCAGACTGTCTTAACTGGAGGAATATTATTTGCACAAAATTAACGAACCTTGAATACATGCTTTACTAAGTGAATATCTGGTCTTTTACTGCCAATTTTCATCTGTCTTCCCTTGCCTTTGCCTCTTCCTTCATTTATAATTTTCATTTGTGTCATTTCCAATTCAAACAACATAGTCTGTCGTATCTTCGACATTTTTTTTAGATGACCAATTTATTTACGTGAACTCAGTTTCAAAAAAAGACATTGCTTTAAGCTTGGGTTTAGAACTAGCCTGTTCAGCCATTAGCAATCTGTTTCACTATATGGTAATACAAAAGATACAATACCTCGGCTTTTGGCAGCTTCTTTCAAAGCAGCTAGAACCTCAGGCTTCAGGTCATCAGAAAGCAACCTTCCTTCCAGGCCAGGAAAGAGTGATCTAAGCATACCATTAAAAAAAAAAAAAAAAGAAAAAACCAAAACACACTTTAGCAAAGCATCTAATTTATGTTGCTGCACAGAAATTACCAGCATAGTAATCATCATGGTAAGACAGTCGCATGCAAAGCAATTGCTTACATATGCAGAATTGGGCTTTCAGTGGGCGTTTTCTTACAAATGAGAAAATCATACATTTAGAAGCAGAGAGTAGTAAGAAACTAATTTTTCCAACTACTCTTCTTTTCAAAGCAGGTCTAAGCAATTTTCCTTTTGATAGAAAAACTGGGATTAGAAAATTATTTTCATTGATTTGTATTCTAACAAAAAAAAGATAAAATAGTACTCACTGTTCTATGTCTCTTAAAGATTCTATTTTGAAAGCATACAAAAATACAACATGTAATTCTAGAACTTTAAAAGATCTGTGGATTCCAAAAGAGCTGTAGACAGTGGTTAAAATTATTGCAGCCAAGAGTCAGTCGCATTCTGCCTTTCCCTCCCCTCTTCCTTTATGTTAGCACTTAAAATGAGATAGTTTTTTAGGGCTTTGCTCTTCCTGAAATCAAAAATAACTATCGAGTTTAACTCTGACAGCAGGCATGTCAGTTATACATAAACCAACACAGAATCTTCCTTGTTCTTCCACAGGTGTTAACAGAAAGAAATTCGTAAGAGCTTATTTCAGCTTTTTAAGCAGGCTCCAAATTTGAATATGCAAAGAGTCAAACTCTTAAGTTTAAAGGGTTTTAAAACACCTAGCCTAAGTCATTTATTATAACATTAGAACTAAAAATAACGACTGTAGGCAAGAATAGATGCAAATAAAGCATTACTATTTCAGATTTCTGTATTATCATAGCTAGCAAGTAGATTTATGCCTGGTATAACATGCTTTTGTATCAATTCTACAAGACTAACCAAACTAAGTCTATTAGCAACAGAACATGAACTGAATAAGATATAGTGGTATCATTAAATGCCCAAAAAAGTATCTTATGACTAGTCTGAAGCAGGGCTGTTAATTTGCTAGTCTGATCATGGGAATGTTTTGTGTATTATTATACTGGCTTAACTTCTGGAAGGAGAAAAAACGTGAAAAAATAGCAAAAGATAAAATGTCTCACAACAGATGCCACAGAATATTTTTTTATTATTTTTTAAAGAAGACACAAGAATCACAGGCTCTGAGTACTGTTAATTCTCTGATAAATAACCTGAATTGTCTAGAACAAGAAAGATTCTGAGTTTAGGATAAAATAGGAAAAGAACAGCAGCAGACTTGAAAAAAGCAAACCCCTCTCAAGCAACATGGGAAGACCAGTTACCTGCATCCAACTGCTTCTCTTGAAGATGTGTTGTCTATACATATATTCAAACCACAATTTATACAAGGACCTTACTTGGAGCACTTTTTACCTTGGTAATATCTATATTAGCACACTCCAACCCACCTCTACTTCCCTTATAAACAGTCCATAGGGCAGTAAAAGCAGCAAAGCACATGCCAAGTGTCACATTCTCTCAAGTTGAAAATTAGTGGAACTCTGAGGGAAAGGAGAAGGAGGGGTGGTTGTGAACATACATACAGGTAACACTTTGTGACGAGGAACAGCTACAGGTAAGACAGCTGGTGTGTCTGAGTGACTTCAAGCAGTACCTCATAAGAGATTACTTGGAGAAGGGTCCAAATTTAACAAATCTTTTTATACATGCATAATCCAGTACAGACATAAAAAGCAGTAGTCGTGCTTTCTCCCCAGTGACCCCAAGGTCACTTATTCCAGCTATCCTGCTCTTTCCTATCCCCTCCCCAGTGTCAGTGCAAGCTTTTTTGGCAGATGAAATGTGAACCTAATTGGAGCACTGATGCAGCTGGGAAATAAGCAATGACAAAAAATTAATTGGGGAGGGACTAGAAAGAACAAAGGGAGAGCAGATGTAGAAGACAAGCTCTCTTTTTTCCATGGTAGTATCTTTTTACTTCCTAAAACCATTAAGTGTTCACTACTAAGCCCTTCACTAAAAGTACGAGCATCATGTTAAAAAAAAAAAGCCTGAAGTAATCTCAAGCTTAGTTTAATAAAAGCTCTTATCAATACCTAATTTAATGTACTTCCTAGTATGCATGTTTCTAACCTCCTCCTGTTTACAATTCTCGGAAGAAAACTAATTTGAAATATATCCTGAGGTATTCCCCTAAAGCCTAGACCACATGATTCTTTATGAACTTATAATGGCAAGTAGCTGTCAGACTTTTCAAATGAGACATACGCACAGAAACATGTACATGTATACAGAAAACTGAGTTCTGTCTATGCATTAACTCATTACATTACATGCTGCTGCATATAATCTTGTCTGCTGATAAGCAAATAACAGTCTGAAGCTCTGTTTCAGCATTTAAACTAAAAAAACAGTATTTAAAATATTAAGTATACCTGGGATATTCTTCTGAGGTTATGTAAACTATATCCTGTTCTGACACAGATGAGGAAAAAGGAATAAAATTTCCATTCTGTAATGGCAAAAGCTCCAACCCAATCAGTTCACTGTAGACTCCATCAGAAAGCACAAATTCTAAAAGATTAAGCTTTTCTTCAGCAGGTCCACTGTGTCCCGATTTCCTTAGTACTTGCCGTACTACAGCAGGAGTCACTTTTTTCACAGCTTTAGCAGTAGAAATAGTAAGATGCACTGCACTAGCAATATTTGCTGGTACCTTGGCAATCTGCTTCCCTGAATTCTGGAGGTAGTTGAGAACAGACTGTGTGTACTCCAAACTTTCATCCATTTCAGAAAAGTGCACCTGTTCCACCTGTATCCACTGATTACTCATTGAGTAAATAACTGTATGCTGGAGCAGCTCTTTAAAGAGAGGTACTACAATTGGTTTCCAAGGTACCCTGATTTTGTTCTCATCAGGCCATAACCGATAAATTATTTCAGCTGACAATGGAAAATCGGAATTCTTCTCAGTCTCCATTCGTTTGATAGCTTCCAAAATAAGGGTGGTATATGCCTTTGGCACTATATTCACCACAAGAAGATCATTCCACAAAGCTGCTGGATCTCTCCATTGATCCAGCTCTCGCCATTTGATACTCCTCCTATTGTCTGTAAGACCAAAGAAACCACTAACATGAACTGGGAGTCCAGTTTTGCTTTCTTCACCTGGAGGCAAAGGCAGAAAACAAAATGCTCTTCCTGAAAAGTCTGCTACAGCTCCTTTTTCCTCCCCATTAGTTGATAAAGACATGGCTATTCCAATAGTAGGAACAAATTTCAAGTCATCAGCTAAACAATCCAGTTCAGTACACATTCCTCGACCACCCACACAATTACACACTAACCAAGATGTTTTCTGTGCATCCTTAACACTCTCATCTTCTACAACTATATTTACATGGTATGTCACACATGTTATGCTATTGCTTGGAACTCCCTTACAATACTGATTTATCGCAGTTCCTAAGATCTTGATAGAATTGGGTCTTTCGTGTTTCAAGGCCTTGTTCTCACTAGCTGTTACTCTAAAAATCAGCCTCTCGGTTCCATCAGCTTCCCTAACATGCAATGAAACATCCTGAACACTCTTAAGGAAGAGCAATACTGTGTCTGCATCTGCTCTGAAGGATTCAAACAGCTCCAAAACCTTCTGTTTGTCGTAAACATTGCTGCTCAGTTGGGAAGGCTGCAGACGAAGTGGGAAACGAAAAAAGGTACCAGGAAAGTTTCCATTCTTAAATGTTTCCTTAGTGCTGCCAAATACACCAATGAATGGTGCAAACTGGTCTGTAAGTTCATTGATTTCCTTGCTATCTTCTTTTAGATTCCAACACTGGCCTGATTCATGAGGTCCAAAAAGGGTTTGATGGGGATCAAGCATTCCAATCTGGTCACCACTGAAAATACTAGGGACATCTGTATACATAAAGAACAACAACTATTAATGATCCTAAAACAACATAGTTTACAAATACAGTCTTAAGGAACAAATTTTAAAAGGGCAAGAAAAAAAAATGTTACAAAACTGTGATGAACCNAAAATGTTACAAAACTGCGATGAACATCAAGTATGGTATCATCATATCATGTAACATCAAAATGTTACAAAACTGCGATGAACATCAAATATGGTAACATCATATAGTATCAATCTGATACCATATAATTCAGTGCTCATTGAGAGAACAAGCACACCCCTATTCTGCAATAAAAAATATAAATAGTCATTCAACTATTGGAATTTTAGCAAACAGTGAGCAACAAAAAGTAAAATTTTTTCAACTCTATCCTTTTATCTTTCCAATATTTTCATGAAAAACAACAATTTAATTTAATAAAGATGTATTCTATTACATTCATACTTTGCAGATCTTGAAGGCTTGCAAACAGTAATCTTGTACATTTAAAAAAGCATTAATTCCCAGAATTATCAAACCACTGAATATATTAATTAAGCTTTTATTCCTGCTCTACTAGATCAAATATTGTGAAAAAACATCTTGTGTCTTACAAACTCCCTTCACAAGTTAAAAATGTTATTTCAGCAAAAATTTGCCTCTTATCCTGCACTATTATAATCACTATGTAGACTGTAAGCACTATTTATGCTATATGCTTCTTTTGTACAGCGGTAAAACACTTTGCCAGAATAATAGGTTTCAAGACTGAATATTACCAGCTTGTGAAAGAGTACGTACTTATCGCTCTCAAACGTAAATGTGCATGTACCTCTATGGTGGAATACCTTTTCTAGCATGAAATAAAATCACTGCTTATTATGCAAAGAACCTGCATAAAAGTTTGTCTGGTCTAAACTTCCACACTTCTACTTGCATATCTACCCTGTATTATGGGCCTCTATAATATGTATAGCAGTGTATAACTGAAATAACAGTATAAAGGAACATTCACTTCAATATAAAGGACTAGGGACATAATGATCTTACTAGAAGAAAAATCTCCTCCAAAAACCTTCAAAATCCAAAGGATACCTTACAGAGTTTTAGACAAACAGGAACACTTCTTCAGGAAACTTAGCCAGGGTTCTAATTTAAAAATGCACTATAGAGAAAATATCAATTTTTTGATGAAGATCTAAAATTAAACAATTTAAAAACTTCAACATTTTCATTTTAAAATATCTACTGAGAGTACCTGTTATATGATAAACTGAATTAAAGCCAATTCCAAATCTGCCAACTTTCAGGGGATCATCTTTCTTCCTGCTTCTTGCTATTTCCTGTATACCATGCCAGTCCTCAGGGGTGAAAATTGCATCATTGTATGCATAAAATGCTGGCCCTATAATAAATAGGCAAGTGTTAAAAAGATGACAGAAGAAAACTATTTACTGTTAAAAATTTCTAGGAAACAAACTTACAGAGCTGAGAAAGTATCTCTTTAAAGTATGCATGTGCAAATTTAATGAGGAAGCTACAACTCAAGCTGACATCAAATTATGCTTTGCCATGAAACGAAGGTATAGAGTTGCAACAAAAACAGAAGCCATAAGATTGATTTACCTCTGTACATGGTACTCAAAAGATTTATGTTCTGATATGGTATCTAGTTCTGGTGTCCACATTTTAAAAGAATGATTCTAAAAAACTGAACAGAAAGCAGAAACCAACAAAACTTCTGAAAGAAGTGTCCTCTGGCAAAATGCTCAAACTCAATCTGTTCGGTCTATCAAAAAGATGTGTGAAAGATGTACTCATCACAGTCTATTAATACCTCCACTGGAAGGGAATACATGGCAAGATATAATAATAACCTGTGTCTAGAAAGTAAGACAGACAAGTTCAAATTAGAAGACATAATGAGACTGATTAACAACTGAAAAAAGCTAGAAACAAGTAGTAGTGAACCATTCATCACTGAAATCTTTAAATCATGACTGAATGCCTTTTGGGATGATTATGCGAACTAATTTGTTTGATAAATACATAACTGATCTCTGTCACACAAAGCTGTATTAGGTGATGTAAACATCTTTGTATAGAGCAAATTTGATATTAGGGAGAGAGAGTAAGAGACAGGAAGAAAAGAGAACTGCCTGGAGAGTGCTGAAATGTAAGGGGCTAGGGTAATCTTTACATTAAGAACTGGAGATAGATCTCAAAAGGTAGAGGTTACTATGTAAAAAATCTGAAAATGATTGTCTAATACTCCAAGTATTCTTTTATCCTAGGTCTTACTTATTAAGTTTTGTTTCCTTGCTCCACTAAAAATCGTTTTTTGTATTTTGGGATATGGAGTGAACCCAGGGAAATAAACACCAGGATACAGAGTCACTCTGGGAGAAGTGACTTAGAATAAAGCAGAAAATGAAGACTTTCCTCAAACAACATTAACTGGAAGCAGTTGGAAAACTGCTACTGACAACCTGCAAGAAGACAGTTTAAGGCCTTCAATACCAAACACTGGCTTTGGAAAAGAATTATCAATGTTAGAACATAGACAAAATATGCACCTAGTAAGGTGGAAGTGGCAATGGAGTCATACCTATATGGTCATCTCCATAAAGCAAGGTGAAAAACACAGTACCACATGCGTATTGAAGAATAATGGCCAAAATTAATAAAAATTATATTTACCCTGATATTGTGCCATGTCCTTTGACCATAGAGTTTCTGTTCCATACTGAGTTTCATCATATAAAAACCTAACCTCCGTGGCACCCGCATCTTCTGCATTCTGTATCAGTTCCTGAGACAGAAAACAAACAAACAAACAAAACCAAAGTATAATGTAGTAATGTTGCACAGATTCTAGCAATGGCTTTCCAGCTTCAACAGTAGAAAATAACAAGCAATTGTCTCAAGTGTGATCATTTTCATACTTTTCAACCAAAATAATTTTATCCAGTTTACCTCAATGAAAACAGACATCATTATAAAAGGAATATTCAAACATATACTATAAAAGTAATCTTAATTTGGAGCTCAAATACCACACACAAGCAGTATTTATAATTTTCAGAAATAAGCTACTAAACTGTTACTATTATATTATCCCAAATCAGAGTTGTACAAGTCTCAAAACAATGCAAGATGGCAGAAGAAAAAAAAATAAAATCAAAGTTTACTGTCAAGCCCACACAATAGCTATGAGACAACAGTGAGGCAACAAGTCATAAAAGGGCAATACACAGCACTCTTTACATCAACTGAATTCCGTTTAAGTTAACATTTTACAGTATGAACCAACTGCTCAAGAGCCATAGAGCTCGCTTCTAACACTCCTTCAGCAAAGGTCTGCAAAACAGTTCTGCCAGTAACTCTAAGTCATGAACCAACAGAGCTCACCTGTTGAATGAAGCCTATAGACTAGAAAGAGGCTTATGTTAAGATTGAATATTTGTTAAATAGTATTAGTAGTGGTGAGAGCTATGGAAAGCTCTAATAACCACAATGTCAATAAACCAGTTCTGTAAACACTACCATGATAAAACATGCCTATCCAGTCCCATTTACATCAACAGCATTATACACTGCAGACACGTAAGCATGATTATAAATATCTACAGGATTAGAGCTTCACACAATGCTCTGTTTACACTGAATCAAAGTGTATCCCGGCTCCAAAGATACACGCTCATACATACGCATGTACACACGTGTGTGTATGTTTCTGTGGGTATATGTAAGTTTGGCATAAGTATCTCAGCTGAGTTGAAAAGCTATGTAGGTACATCACATCACATCCAATGTATTCATACAACATAAACTCCATTCAATTATGCATAAAGACAAAGACTTGCTAGCAAGATGAATCTTTAAAAATGCATCAACTAGCAGCAGCTATTTCAGATTAGGTTGCATTTTAATATACTGTTGACAGTAAAATAAGCTCATTGTCATCTAATATCAAAAATATAACCCCTCATTTTTTCACTTTGTGGCAGTATGTTCAGTCTATGAGGCATACCACACAAGTAACATTGTTACTTCTACATAAATTTGAAGCAAGATGCAATAGCAAGAAATATACCCACAGTTCAGCTTACATAATACATTTTTAAAGAATCTCCATGAGGTATTTAATTACAAAAAACATGTAATTCTTCTAAAAGAATAATTAAGGCAACACAGAAAGATAGCCAAAGCCTCTCGAAATATTAAATAATAAGTATGGAAATCACCGTGTAGTCAGAGATTTGAATTCATGCGGAGCATCTGCTACATTCAGCTGTAACAGCATTGTATTTGAAGAATCCAAACAGTGAATTCCACTTTAACAGATCAGCAAAATTTCTGGTAGTAATCCCTCCCTAACAGTCTTTTAACTCTAAACTGCAAACCATGAAAAGAGGAACATTTCTACTTTTAGATTTACCTGTCTGATTTCTAAGGACATTATGTTATTTCTTCATATTGGAATGAAAAATTGGGTTTAAATTGTTAAGAAGGTCTGAACCCTTCACGATTCAAATGCATCTCATGGATTCAACTACTACTGGGAAACAGTAAAAATGTAAGCACCCATCCTATGAACGGACACTGCTTGGAACATATCCAGGATGTAGTTTGTCAAAACAACTGAAGATATGCTTATCTTAAGCATTCACACTAAAAATAATCAACTTCTAGTTCCACGGTTGCAAACAAAACCTTCCAAGAGACAGCAGGAACTCTCATCATCTGTCACCATTTGTACTGGTGTGTTTTATACATACAGACAGACATATACATGTATCTGTATCAAATCCCGTTAGTTAGAACCTAGTATTCCCATACACTAAGATGAACCTCCTAACATCTGTGTGATGAATCATTCTGCATAAGAAGTTTAACATTGAACTATGAACTTAACCACCCCAGATGCTCTTCAAAAAAAAAAAAATGTCTGGCACTTCCAGACATTAGCATAGGAAGCTACAGTAAATCAGGCGAATCATCTCTGTAGGTACCTGTCTTTCCCCTTGTGGGATCTGACAAATTTAGAATTATCTGTATTTTTTCAGATCACAGAATCACAGAACGGTTTGGGCTGGAAGGGACCTTTAAACATCATCAAGTCCAACCCCACTGCCAAGGGCAGGGACTGTTGCATACTTTGAAATCTCCTAGACCGATGATAAAACACCGTAAAGAACACTAACCTTGGTTCAGAAAATCTTGCAACACTCTTGTTATAAGAACCAATGTCTAGGCTAAAAATGTTTTTCAGCCCATACAAAACTGATGGGCTCATTATTCTGGTAACTCTAGAGCAAGTTTCGCAAAAGCCACTCAAAGTGCTCTTAATCTAATGATGAAACTTTGTGACACTGTAAAAGTTCACTGAGGAAATATACTTAGCTACCCAGAAATTCTACAGCAAAATCTTGTATTAAAGTCTCCAGCTTAACCCAATCTTATACTAAGATAATACTTCCCAAAAAAATGTATATACCCTTATGTGGTTTTACCATAGCTTATAGCAGAGATGAACAATAAAGTAACAAGCATAATAAACATTTTAGATTGCTCGCTCACATAAAGTACAACATGAAGTCTCTGACTTAATTATAACATCTGCATTTTACCTCTATTTCTTTATAAATGACAATGGCACCTGTGACAAGCAAACTTAGACATTAAACACACACACACAAAAAGCCACACAACTCACTTTGCCTTGTCCACAGAAATGGAAATATGTATTTCCTCTACCAGAATGAATACTGAACAAGGTATGACAACTGCAAGATTTGCTGGAAAGTGTTAAACTAATTGTATTTTGTCATACATACTAAATGACTGCTAAAAATACCATTTGTTGTATACCTTAAGAATCTGTCCTCCTTCTGGGTATCTTCTTAAAATATCCTTAAGAAAATCAACAAGTGGTGGAGTTGTTTGTCCAAAACGACCTAAAAAACAAACAAACAGAAAATAATCTGTCTATTTTGCTACTGTGCACTTAATACGCAGGCATAGCATACTTTGGTTCTAGTGTACGCTTCCTGTTCTGGCATACTGTGCTGCTGGGCCTGGTGCTAGCTTTGGTGTCACCTGGGCTTAGCACAGGAGGGAAAAAAAGAGTCAGCGAGGTACTAACAAGCATTATGAAGTTCTACTCTAAGAGAAAAAGTCTATGACTATCACAGAATGAAAAGATCAATACTCTTCAATTCAAACTGCAGTCTAGAAGCAAAGAGCAGCTCCCTAAATCCAAACCTGCAAAACGTGCTTCAAACAAGTAGTAATGATGAAATCCCCACAAGGAAAAGACCCTACTTGTGCCCCATCTATCGCTTCCCTTTAAAGTTTATTAATAAAGTAATTATGCTGTCTCTCTCCCTCCCCTTCTGCATATATGTGTGTTTAGAAATTACAAATTCAAACACACACACACTATATATATTATGCAATAAAACATTAGACACAAAAAGAACCCCACACAGAATCCTCAGCAATGTGGAAAAAAGGGGACAGATAAGAGACATCTATTTGCTGAGAAAATATCAAGTAAAAACATAAAACACCTTCTCTTTACAAAATTTTCATATTACTCTTTATTTAAGGTAACTTAATAGCATCAATTAGAAAAAAAAAACAAACAAGAAATTGCAACTCACAGCTAAAAGGGTAGAAAGTATTTTAGAACTTTTGTTATTATTTTTACAGTATATAGAAGTATATGAAAGTCAACATGCAATATGTAAACTTCCAAAATAATGTGAACTGATCAACAGTAGGAAAGTTTGAGTGTTTCTTTTCTTAGAAATTCTCTAAAAATCAAGAAACCAATCTTCTCTAAGTCTAACTTGGGCAGGCAGGCACAAGTGTGTAAACAACACATTTCACTATGGGAACCACAAACCCAGACAAGTAACTTTCAAATGATAGGACTGAAGAGAGACATTATTCTAACTCTTTACATCTAAGAGCAGATCTGTTCTATGTATGACACAAAAATTACTCTATCTTGAGATCATGACTTACTGCATCCTGTCAAAGGCTGAACTGATTTTTCTTGAGTATTAGAGCTGCTCACATTTAACACCAAACTGGTTCCACAAATCTGAAGGAGAAACTTTTTCCACAATAAGGACAATCAAGCATTGGAGCAGGAGCCCAGAGAGCCTGTGCTGTCTCCATCCTTTGAGGCTTTCCAAAACAGACCAGATCAACGCTTGAGCAACCTGGTCTGACCTCAGAGCTGACCCTGCTTTGAGCAGAAGGTTGGAGTAGAGACCTCCTGACATCCCTCCCAACATGGATTATTCTGCGATCATATGAAAAGATTATTCATTCTTTGATAGGCACCAGTGACGAATGAATACAGCGGTGACATGGGTGATCTTCAGAATACTTCAGCAACCAAGGTGCTTGGCTCTACTGACCATGCACTTTCTGAAATTCAAAATTCCCAGCCTTCCTTGAGTTACCTGCTGTAAGGAAAAATCTCACAACTGAAAGACTCCAGGATAAACACAAAAGGCTGGTACTAAAAAGCCTTCAGATCTTTTAGATTGACTTACATCACAGTTGGAGCCAGAAAAAGTTAAGTGCTTAATCTAGGCACAGAGTGCTTAGGGTGATATCTCTAAGAAAATCTCACAGCCAAATATTCCATTCCTAGGCACAAAAAACAGCAACAGTTTTTCCTTCCCATGAGAGATTTCTTAGGGCTACTACACTATCTTCTCCGTATACTTGCATGGCAAAAAAAAAACCAGCTCAGAGAAGAAAAAAACTTTTTATTTAGTCTTTCACAGCCTACAGACAGCAAAACAATATCAGAGCAAGCAGTCAAGAATGAGAGAAATAAAAATGTTTGATACCATAGAACCATGGGGTCCATTTCCATAGGTGTTTTCTAACCATTGCAGGTTCTAGAGAATGTGAACATGCACTTCTGGCTAATATACAAACGCTTCATTTCCCTCTGTTACCAGAAAACCATCAGCCAGTACACTCACGGCTTACATAGGCCAAGAAATACAACATTTTGTGTCACCAAATAAAATATCTGCGTGAAAAGAAAGGTTTTCTTCATCCTACCATTCCATTAGCATTTATTTCATTCTCTTATATGAATGCTAGCAACCAAGTAATATATTCATTGCAGATTTTAATTAGAGCATTTCTGAAGATATTCAAGTATCATCATCTAATTCAAGATACCATATAAACAGATATATCTGCAAATTTTATAATAAAAATGTAACTAAACATACGGAATAAAAAATTTTAAAAAATCAAAAGAAATCAAAAGCTTTTTAACAATGGCATAGTTTTCTACACTGAAAAGATATCATTTCAGTATCTGTTTTGCTTACAAGTATTCAGCTTATTTTATATGAGACAAGTCAGCTATTAACACTATTGCAAGGCAAGTTTTATTGACTCCAAAGCACAGCAATATTTTAATTTCTACACATGAAATTACAAAGAAAAAATTAAACACCAAGCCACTTAAAAAGAGAGGCTTAATTTTCCTGGAGGAGAACAAAAAGAACAAGAGAAGGGATACCTAGGACTTACAAGAAAAATAATTGCTTCCCATTTCAAGAAGAGAATAACTTCAGTTAACTCCAGACTGCATTAGAAAATGCTTTGACCTTCCAGTTTATAAACAGACAAGTGTTTTTCATACCTCCTCCTTTCAACCCTTTTGACTGAAGCTTCAGAAAAACTTGATTTTGAGAATTCTGAAGATCCATGATCTTGATACCATCAGATAACTGAAATAAAAAGACAGATCTTGATCAGAACATTCTGCAGCATAAATATTTTACTGTAGTTTCATTTCCTACATATTTATTCTATGAAGTCTGGTTTTATCTAAAAGTATAAAAATGCTCTGAAACATCCAGTATTCAGTTTGAGCAGCGCTTTCAGTCTAGGATGGTCTCCTTTGCCTAATGATACTCCTCAGACGTAGTATTAGTTTGTCAGTAACAGGACCAAAAAAACAGCCAAAAAAATCAGGTGGGAAAAATGCCTATAGAAGCATATGAAGAGCAAGCCATAGCCTCCCATTTTCACATTTCTACGTTCTGGGAACTTCTGCAAAGCGTACAACAGAGTTATTGTTCTAAGGTGCGAGCCCATAAAGAAAAACATATACAGGAAGTACGTGGTGTATGTACTCCAAAAAGTACATATAGGTATGCAATTTCATTGGAGTTTTAAACTAAGTCGTATCAGCTCAAAGTAGCTAGTAATACAGAATGCATAGAGACAAAAGTACATCACAGATAACCCCTGAAAAACTTGACAGCCTCATCTCCCCATTACTTCTACATGCAGACCCATGGACTCACCGGGAACATCATAGAGAAACTGGGGCAAACTAAGCAACAAATTCCTCAGCAGCCACTGGGAAAACTATTCAGTAAACCTTATGGTTTTGTTGCAATTCTAGTTTCATAGTATATGTGATGTGATGCTAAAATAGTCATATATGATGTGATGTTATCCTGCATAGCACGATAACAAATGCAGAATTAGAAGTTCTGCTGTGCTAATTAAAAACTTAAGCAATTCAAATTAGTTTCCATTTACAGTAAACTATATTAAAATTTTATTATGTGAAATTATATTATTATATTAGTCTCAGTTTATAGCAAAGTTCAGGAATACTTCCTCACTTTGATGGGTAAACACAAATCACTAGAAAGAAGTTGCTGCTTACATAGACGTAGACGCTCACAATCTAACTACACTTAATAAGCAAAAGGCAGTCCTAGTCCACAGTTCGTAGTCATAATTTAAAAACATTAATAAGAAAAAAAAACTATATCCCTTTTTACTTAAACCAGTTTTAAACAGTACTTACAACAACAATGAGTTTATTGTAAGTTCCTACAGAAATGTTATATTTGAGATGATCTTGTCTCAAGATGCAAAACAGCTTAAACTGGGCATACTACCCACTCAGGACTCACTAAAATAAAAACGAATCAACAGAATGCTGTAACGCATCACCAAGTATTAAAGGAATAGAATAACCAAATTTTCTCAAGTAGGATTTTTGTAGCAAAACACCAGCACAAACTAGGAGAATGAACAGATTCAAAGTTAACACTATAAGGAACTATGAGAGAAATAGATACTGGATTTCACTTAACATCTGTAAATTGCATGTAGGAGCTTTAATGGAAAAAAAATTTTACTGATGAATATTCTACTACCTCAGTAAATTAAAAAATAATCTGATCCCAGTAGACAGGAGTTCAAAAGTCTATAAAGGATTTTCAATTTTGCTACAGTACAAATATTCCCATATGTATTTTAGCTTAATATTAAAAAATCAGAATAGCTATTACAGTCTGCTTACTGACTGTTCCCTGCCAAAAGATAGTTTTCTGTGCCAGACAGAGTGCTGCTCAGATCTTCACTTCCAGACAAATTTCAGAAAGTGATACAGACCTCCTTCCTCCCAAAACAAGAAGGCCTGGAGAGAACAAAATCAAGGACACACAAAACCAGGCAAGAAAACAAAAGATAAACTACATGGGCAGTTTGTTTCAAACCTGACCGCTCAAAGATTACTTGTGTTCCCCATGTAGGTTCTTAAAAGCTTCTTGAGCAATGCAACTACTAACATCTAGCTATTTCCTAGCATCATAGAATGGTCCGGGTTGGAAGGCACTTTTAAACATCATCAAGTCCAACCCTCCCTGCACGGACATCTTCATTAGAGCAGGTTGCTCAAAGCCTCATCCAACCTTACCGTGAACACTTCCCATGACGGGGCATACGCAACTCCTCTGGGCAACCTGTTCCAGTGCTTCACCATCCTCATCGCAAAACATTTCTTCCTTATGTCCAATCTAAACCGACCTTCTTTCAGTTTAAAACCATTGCCCCTTGTCCTGTCACTACAGGCCTTGGTATAAAGTCTCTCTCCATCTTTCTTATATGCCCCCTTTGTATGTTGAAAGTCCACAATAAGGTCTCCCTGGAACCTTCTCCTTTATGCATTTGCAAGTCCCCTTGTACTATTTAACCCTAATTTCCAACCTCCTCTCTCTTCCCTTCTTACCTCTACTCATCCTACCCTACCAATACCTCCAGGTTCCCATTTCCCAGAAGCGTGGCCAAGCAATACTGAAACAGTGACAGCAGGCTGCTGCCTTCAACAGAACAAGGCCATTCATTCATTTGACTCTCTCCCCTGTACCCAATTTTTAACTTGTAAGAGCTTCCTGTCACGGTAGCATCAATGCCGCTGTTGAAGCTGGTGAGCAGGGAGAAAAATCAATTCAAGATCGAAAGGAAGGCAGAACAAGCACATCAGCACTCTCAGCTGAATCTTCTGCTCTCCCTTCTCCCTTTCCCCAAAGAAATAAGCATAAAGCACGTAGATTACGTCAGGAAAAGACACAAGAACTCGAACGACAGAAGCTGCCACCATCAAGAGGAGTACACGGGTCAGACGCTGGTCCAAACCACCTCCTCGCTTCCCACGACACATTCCCACCCAAGGCCGCGCACACACCGTGCTGCCCACCCACCAGAAGCCCCGGCAAGATGCAGGAGGCCGCCGGGTGGGGACCTCCAGCAGCGCGGCGGTGTGAGAGGCCACCAGAGAAGCGGAGGTGCCCCCATCCCCCG